>JAOVVB010254521.1:0-19880 GCA_028570985.1 Heterobranchus longifilis
CAGGAAAGTGAGGTTCCAGGTTTTTGAAACCTGAGTGAGCATTGCACAGGGAATGCTATCCATAACATCCTACTCCAAGAGGCTCCGTCTGTGAGGGAGGTAGAGCATGGCTGAGAGAGAGAGAAAGAGAGAGAGAGGTGGGACAGGCTACCCTAGTTATGCTGTATTTCATTCCTGCCTCCACAAGCAGTGATTAATTCTGTCCTGAGGGAAGGTGGTGACATGACCTACTACTCCATGACTACTACATGACATTTGTACTATATTCTAACTATTACATCCTGTCTGTTGGTGGAGTGACAAACTCCTATTTGAGACAAAAGAAAAAAATTAATCAGTTCTGGTAAGATGCTCAGTCAGAAGTACATTGCTTCCTACTAGGGGTGCAATGTTAAGAGATTTTCACGGTATGATAACCATCTCAGAAAATATCAACAAATGAAAACAAATAAAATAATTTTTTTAGATAAGCAAATGGGTATGATGTCATTAATTGTCATACCACAGTATCCTGTGAAACTGGTTCATCGCTGCAACCGTACTTCCTACTCCATCAACATACAGAGAATATTATAAAAGCAAAACCTGCCCAACACAATATGGAGTCTGCAGCCCGAAAGACAACTCGGTCAAAAAATATGGATGAAACTGGAGTGAGAATCTAACTCTGTGCCAATATATTTTCTAAAATAATCAAGAGCCACACAGGCTAATTGCCAAATGACATGGACTGACTGAAATTAGAGGCATATAGTCATAAATCCTATCTTTAGTTTTGAAGATTAAATGACAAAAGTTGACCTGCCAAACAGAATCAAAAACTTCAATAAGAGGAAAAAACATACAGGCGAACAAAAGATCTGTGTTCCAGAGCTCAAAAGCTGTTTCATGGGCCATTTACTGGCAAGGATAAAAAAGCAAGCATCTTGGAAGCACATGCCCTGTGTGTTCTCTAATTCTGTGAAACAGATGAATGTTGAAGAGGGTACTACGGGAACAAACGATGACAATAAACAAATTAAGACAGCCAGATCCATATCGTGGTTGTCCCCAGAATGTCATCTAGATCCCGAGGCGTTTCCAGATCAGAGGAAAACAAAATTCCTCCAGCATAGCTTTTCCCTGGGGCCTCCTCTCAGTTGGATGTGCCAGAGAGGCATCTCTCTATTAAGATCCCAACCTAGGACCAGTGGTTCCTCAAAGCTCATTCTAGATGTTCAAGCTCCTTATCTTGTCCCTGAACGTGAGCCAAGATACCCTGCAAGAAAAATGCATTTCCATCACCTCATTATGTCAGTCACTACCTCCAGTATCCTTAATCTTACATGAATCCTCCTGGGTCTACAATTCAGTCGGTTGAAGCCTCCTTTCTAGCACCTAGGCATAAGACTGTACCAGGAGAATGAACAGTGTGATACCCCAATAACTGAAGCACACTGTCATAAGACTAAAGAGGTGTGTTAACCAAGACAGTCCAACAACATTAAAATACTTTTGAATCTCAGAGTGACTCTCTTCCATTCCTGGCACCTTGCCCTGGGGAGCTTTCTGACTATCTGTAACCACCTCCACCTCCACCAAAAAGATAAAGCTTGTAAGTCTTATGACTTTGCCTGCTCCACAGAGGGAATGTCTGTCGAGTTCAGAAGTTGCCCAAGTGTTCCTTCCACACCATCCAGTAATATCCCCAGTCGAGGTCAGCAGTCCAACCCCCCTGCTGAGAATCACCTCCTTCCTGAGTCATCAAACAGTTTGGCAGAACCTTGTTGAGGCAAATCAAAAGTTCATCTTCATGAACTCCCCAAACTCCTTCCAAGTTTTTGCTTCTGTGACAACAGAAGCTGCAATCCTCGACTCCACATTCTTGTCTGCTGATTAGTAATTCCTTTGGGCAAACCAAGTCTGAAAGCCTCCCTCTTCAGCTTGACAAGCTTCCTCAACAGTGGGTTCCACTAGCAGGTAATCAAGGTACCGCCATGACAGGCACCAAAGACATTCCGGCAACTGCTACAAGACACATCAGCAATGGAGGGTTCAAACATGGCACACTTGGATATCATGTGCCCATCCTCCAATGAGATGGGAAAATAAGTCTTCCAGAGGCGAGAGTTGGAGACTTTGTGCAAAGGGGCTTCAGCCATACATTTACAGTTCACACTCACTGTACATGTGGGTTTAGTGGCTTTTGCAAAAGCGTTAGCGTATTCGCTCCAGCTCCTTCCACAACAGAGAGGTGATATTTCACATCTCAAGAGCCACTTTTCATAGCCATAGGTCAGCAAGCTGTGGCCTACACCTTGGCAATGCACTAGACTCCTACACCTAACCTTTGAAGGGGGTAACCCACATGGCATTAGCCCCATGTTATTTGTTGGGGCTGAGACTTACCAGGCCCAATTGGTACAGGTCAGCCACAAGGGACTTGTCTGCAAACTCCTGTTCAAGGTCTGGCTGCAGGAGGAGGCCTTGGTTTCCCTATTCCGGATGAGGTTTCTCTTTTCCCAAAACACCAATTTATAAGATCTTTTGATCGCTCTTAGTTTGGCCCCTCACCAGGGACCAATTTGCCTTGAGAGACCCGACCTGGGGTGATGTCTCCAACAACACTGCTCCCAGGTTCACAGGGGCACGCATGACCCCCCCAGGCCACCACCACTAGAAAGTAATGCATTTATAAATCTGTTATTAAATTATGAGAGTGGCAAAATTATAAAAGTCATTATGATGACTTTTTAACAATCATAGCAGACCTGTTGCTTTTTCTGATTTAATCTGTGGATGCTGCAGTTAACTGCAGTTAGAGATGCATGGTATGGAATAAATTAACAATAACACTGTAAACGGGCTAGCTTACCTGGTTTGGCGTCCTTGCAGCAGGCTTGTCCTGGTGGTTGGCAAGGATGAGGAAAGGCAGTGTGCAGAGCTGCGGGTGCTGCAGGGCCGAGTGGAGCTCGTTACGTGCTGCCTCAAGGTCCTCATCCGACGAGGCACTGTCCAATACGAAGACTACACCCTGTGACCCCTGGTAGTAACGACTCCAATATTTCTTGATGTTGTCGGCTCCTGTAGACAGATATGATGCCATTAAATGTGTCAACTTCTGGGAGTAGCCATTGTCATAATTAATGTTACTGTCATCATGTGAAAGCCTCCTAATGACAGAAACAGCAACAACTCCTGTAAGTAGAATGCTGTACATCTTAAAAACATAATAATCCCCAATACAAAAACATTTCTATTAAATACATAATTTATATGGTTTGCAATCAATCTGAGTTCAGAACAAAGTATTAAACATTAGAAAGAATTGAAATAGAAATCCATTCTGGAACATTATAAATAATAAACAGAACAAAGCACATCAAAACACTGCATAAAAACCTTCGCTTCTATTGTATCTTTGTCTCATTTATGTGTTGAAATGTATGTATCATAGCATCGCAGTAACCAAGAACACCCAAGATATTTTCCAGGGTAATAAAAAAAACAAAAAAAACAATTACTGCCGTAATGTTTGGAATGGTGTTCAATCATTTGAGGAAAAATAACCATGATACATCCCATTTTAATAGTCAAACATCCACAGTATTTGTTACACTTTGTTATGATAGGAGTTTATTTTAATAGTCAAACATCCACAGTATTTGTTACACTTTGTTATGATAGTAGTTTATTTTCATAAATGTCATGTAGATGTAGTTTAGGTGACACAATTAGCCATTATCAGTGACACTCGTGTGAAGAGCGCCATGTGGAGGAACGCATAAGGCAGTGCATTTTGGAGGACAAAGGACTGAGACAGCGGTTCCCACACACCACCACGAATGAAATATACATCATTTTAAACTGAACAAACAAACCAAGGACCGGGCTGGCGGACCAAATCAATGGGCTGCACCCGACAGGGGTCCATACACAGGAGCCATTCATACCAAGCTGGCCACAGGAAGGAAGAGCTGTGATCTAGCGGTGAGTCAAAACATACACACACCCCCCAGTTAGGTAAGTTTGCATTCACCCAGGCAAGCTCAGGTCATATCATGTTGAATGCAACACGCAGGGGAAGGCACTAAGTTACGGGCGTGCTAGCCTTTTGTTTATTAGCTGTCACGACCCAGGCTAGCACAGCAGCGTACAACGCACTTGTTTTTGGTAAAACCAAAACCTAGTGGTTTGAAGTTTTGCAGTATGAAGTTCAAACTACTTCTTTTCCTGCCAACTTTCTCAGAAACTCAAGTCATTGTTAAGACAAAGGAGTGGATCTCTAAAGTCCTGAAAGTAAATACACAAACTCACTGGATTATTCGAAAGGAGTCTGGGCTCATTTTCAAGGCCACACTGACATTGAGTTCACAGTGAACACCATATGGTTCCTTTTTTGTGTGCCAATTCGGAGCAAGAACGTCCGCTCACAACGGTTTGGTTCACAGCAATTTTATTTGTTAGTGTAAGTAATTTGAGGAAGAGACCTACATGCTCACAAAATGAGTCAGTCGTGTCCCTTTTGCTACCACCTCCCTCTGCTTCCACTACCGGCTCCTCCTTTCTCTTACTGACAGTGTAGGCAATGCTTTCGGAAAGGAAATGCATGTTCATAGACATCCCTTTGATCCTTATGACAAATTCATGTGCACCTTTTTCAATATAAGGGCACTTGCTCTGGGTCTGGCCATCTCCCACCTGCTTCGTTGGATTAGCAGACGCTAACCCAACCCCATAAACATTTCCCACCTGAGAAAAACATTGCCATGTGATTAGCAGTGCCTAGGACTGGGTAATTCCAGGGCAATAAAGTCCCTTTACAATCTTTAGCAACCATGCCCCTGTCAAAAAAAACAATACTCCCACATTGAACACCATTTTTTCAATCCAAAACTCAGTAAAAAAAACAGTCTGTTGTGTACTGGAGCTGAAACAAACTATTCAGTCCATGAAAGAAAAATTCTGCGCAAGGTTAGGAATGACTGCCAGATGACAGCTTTTGCTGTCGCCCTCCTTTCATTGATGCTGACAAATTCACTCAACCCCACAAACCATGATATGCCAGTCACATCCTCCATGTTACTCATGCTCCTTTAGCATTGGGACATCTTGCTCCTCTTGTGACTATTGGAATCCATTGTAACTGACTGAACACAAGCTGACCACAGCCGCTGATCTCCTTTAATGAGGAAACTACAAATTTCAAGCCAACAGGAGGTGAGTTCTTTTTTCTTTTTTTTTTTAACTCAAAAACAGTGATGGACTCTGAACTGTGTATCGCTTTCTTATTAGTAAGGCAGGAAGCAGGGGGGGAATTTACAGTTAATTTAAGAGCCATCCACGTACATCAACAAGTCCCTTTTATATCTTAGACACACCACAGTATTGGCTATTGTATTTCAGATTTAAAACTACAAATATAAAAAACGTATCTTGTCAACTGCTCTTAAACTTCGATTACACTTCATTAACTCATTTGAATGCAGTCCTTTTCACAACATGTTTTCCATTAAACTGTTTAAAATGTTTGTTCTACACGCTCACAAAACTTGTCAGCACCGCATACACACAACTACAAAGGACACGCATTTGGTTTTACAAGGTTGTTCTTTCTCTGGTTAGAATGATCCTCCTCCGTCTGGTGAGGTTACTTCCTTTGCCATCTTGTGAATTGTTGTTTTGTTATTGTTGCTCATAGTAATGTAACTGCCAAGAAGTGACGAACTGTGAGGCTGGCAAATGTTTAAACATCACGAAGTGCTCTCAGTGACATTTACCTCCCTTCGCTCGTGCTCTCCCTCCCTCCCTTCTTTCTTTCTTTCCTCCCCCACTCTTTCTACTCACACCTCTCACTGGAGTGGAAAGCTATCAGACAAAGTGCCACTTGAGAGATTGACTAGGAAGTTTCTCTCATCTTTGCCTGGAAATGGTGGAATGTCCGTCATCTCTCATTGGATCTCGTTGGCAACTTCTGCCACCTATTGGCCTGACGAGAGGATTTCCAAACATGACGTCATGATTCTTGGGGGAAGCTGGCAGCCCTACTACATATCATTAATCAAATAAGTGCACCATGAGTAAGACCTCATTCCTTTGGTCCTTTTTCTCCCTTTCTTTCTACTTTTCTGCCCTTTAACACTTTTGTTAATATCCTCTATATATAGCTTGTAATTCAATTAATTATTAAAAACATGTTTTATACTTTTAGAGACATAATTAGCCAAAGGTCAACAGCACAGCACGATAAGTAAAAATAGCATATCAGTGAAAGTCATGTCTCTTACTGACCCTGTCAAGTACTGACTTGTCAATTGGAAGACTTATTACCTAATTAATTCACTACATTGGTTTTTACTGTATGTATGAAATAATGAATGGCAAAATCAGATACCTAACTGAATCATGAACTAAGTTTGGGAAAATACATGAACAAATAATAGAAATAATATGGTCAAATCTTCTGGCATGTTTTGTTGGATGCACCTGAAGAAAGAATCAATAACTGCTTTCAGGATACAACTAAATATTTTTCTTGTGTTCCCTAAACTTCTCATGTCTGCTTCTAACTTAACTTGCATTTCCGAGAATAGCCATCAACATCCCTTTCCCTTGCCTGGACTTGATACATTTATTGTTTTAATGTGTAGGTGCAGAGAGCAAAAAAGCAGGCCATCATGTTAGTAATAGCAAGAGAGCAACAATTTCCAGGCAGGACAAAATATCATAAAACATATCTTGTGGTTGCATTACATAATTGTCTACTGAGGCTACCCTTGGCCAAAGAATTTGATATCGTTTGCTTTTCCATGATGGATTTAATCCCAGTTTGAGTTGTTAAATATTGATGCAAAATAGTGTCAGCTATTCCTTCTTTAGTTTTGAGGGAATAAGCCTAAAACTTTGTTTGCTGCCAGTGTTTGGCCAAGATAATTGGTTATCCTATTAAATTTGACCACAGCTTTCCTGAAAATATGTAAGATAGATATAGATATCTATAGAAGCAGTACACTAACAGACAAAACAAATGGGAACAAGAAAAAAATGTATTTTTGTATGACTTGAACACTGCAGACCATATATTTTGTAGCTGTAAACATGTTTGTATGTCCTCTACACAAGAAAACCTATTAATGTTACGATTCCAACATTTCTGTCAATATCACACTGCGGAAAAAAACAAGTATGTCAGTCTGTGACGTCAGAGAGTAACCCTCTCTGGGATCAAATGGATAGAAATCTGATCTGAGGAAAACACCTCGCCCAGCCCACCCATCCCTCCTCTCACTCAACACCAGGCAAGAGTTTTTTTCAACCCTCTGTGAAGACAAGCTGAAACAAGGAGCGTAATTACTTATTTAATGTACTGCATACAACATATGAATGTTTAACATGTATGCATGGCTTGAGGTCTGTGAGACGTGAAACGTAATGATTGTAGATGTGCTATGCTTCGTAGACATTTGAAGACTCGTTGTGTATGCAGCTAACTGCTACAGGCCACTGTAATGTGAAACACTCATTACTGATGCAGCCAACTTTCCCCGTCCATAAAACATTTCTGATGAGGATTCTTTTTCTATTGTGTTGTCAGACAGTAAACGTTTATATAGCTTTGTGCTTTCCAATTCATGTTAAGTAAAACTGTAGTTTTTAGGGCTAAAACGATTAGCCAATTAATCAATCGACAGAAATATAAATCAGCAACTAATTTGATATTCGATTACTTTTTCCAAGCCATTTTTCAATTAAAAAAAAAAGGCAAATATTACTTAGGTCCAGCTTTTAACTTGTGAGGATTCGCTGTTTTTATTTGTCCTATGTGACAGTAATTGATCATTTGTGGGTCTTGGACTAGGAAATTGTAACTGTCAGTTTTCACTATTTCTGACATTTTATAGACAAAACAATTAGTCAATCAATCAAAAAAAAACAATCGATAATGAAAATAATTGTTGTGGCCATATAGTTTGAAGTCTTTGCTAAAATGATGAAATACTAAAATTGAGAAGCAAGCGCAGTAGTACATATTGTACCTTATTAATTACCACAATATGATCACAGACTTCCATCATGTTTCTCACAAAGACTAAAGAATGACACTCTGCAAAAACGTATTATGATACGGAGGCCAGTGGAACAGAAGCTAGCCCAGAAATGGGACGGTTCATTGGCTGTTTATGTATTTATTTATTTGTTGTGGGGTATTTGATTATGTCTATTTAGTCAAAGTCTGATTTTGTTGAGTGACTGAGGGGTTATGGTTCAGGGAAAAAAAAAGTGAAGCTCAAAACATGTGAAAATACAGAGAACAGTAAAATTTGTCATGATGTCAAAAGTCATGATGCGAATAATGCAGGAAAGGAGAGAATGGGAAAAGCAGACGTCTACTGGTTACACAAACACAAGTGGCAATGATGTTTCAGTTATCAGGTTACTTTTTTTTCCTCACCAAAGTGTGACTATGAATGGAAAAAACTAAACTTTGAAGCAACTGCCAGTAAAACATAAGCAAGCAATTACACTGCAAAAATTAAAAGCAGATAGTCTTCTGCAAACAGTCTTCTGAATTGAGATTTTCTTTCAATTGGGTTTAGAGACTGGCATTTTCTGAACTCATCTGCAAATTAAAACTGTTTGTGTTGCTCTACATGTCAAAAATGAGTCAACAGATGAAACCTACTACCCTATATTTCCATTTGGTCTAAATTAGGCTACTGTGGAGGCTTGTTCTGTTTGTTGTTGGGTATCGATGAATGCTTTCACATTCACAGTCAGCTTGTTTGAACGTACACTTTCTCATACATTTCTGCCTCCCATCCTTCAAGTTTTTTGCCAACTTTTACCTTGAACAAAACGCAAACATGTTGCTAGTCAAGTCTTTTTTCACTCTTGAAAGTTGAAACACTGAAAGCAACCCTCTTTGAAGTATCCCTAACGAAAAACAGACAGTGTTTTTTCTCTGAACAAAACAGTTACAATACGGTGATGGGAGGGAGCGCTGGGACTTGTGAGGGGGTCCTCTAGTAATAAAGTTTGCTTACTTCATTGAGGAATGAGCTGGGGCTGGAGCGAGGTGGAAAACACTTCAGCTGTTGATACACCATCAACCTGCAGTCTCAGCACTGTCGCTTTTTAAGTAAACAGTTCCTGTGTGAGGCCTAGTCTGAAACACACATCCATCCCTCTCATCTATGCACATAATTGACACATCTGGTTTACAGAAATGTGTTAATATTTGAGATCAATAAGTTGTTTTACTCTATGCAAATAATCTGGCTTTCGCTCTTTGCTACCTTTCCATTGGGTGATTTTCATCATGTGCCACTGGGACTGTGAAGTAATGTGTCTGGTTGAAAGTAATGATTAATCATCACAACCTTTCTATTTATATTCCATTTTACACAACCCACATGTAGGCTGCTGTGCCAATATAATAATATCAAATGCACATGTATATGTCCGCCTTGTCATTGCACACTTCACCTAGCACTTTGCAATTGCATTGTTGTAACAGAATACTGTTGGTTTTTCTAATGCAATTTCAAGATATTAATGGGTCCCTTATAGTATCCACCATTCACCCGTCATCAACAAAAAACCCAACACCAAATAAGGTCATATCCTTGAATGAGGCCTCAGATAGAGATCAGTTACACGTCTGTCCTCAGAAGTCCAAAATCAGAACAGTCTGCGACTCCCAGCATCTGCTTTAAAACCAAATGACAATCTATGAATTATTTAACTTTTGGTCAAGTCCTTTCCAATGCAAAGGAAAAACTACCCTGTTGGGCAAAGTAACACACACTGTGGTCCTATTTGATAATAATAAGAACCACATTGGGTCTACGATGACTATGCAGTGGTTTTGCACTGTGACGTAGCGCTCGCATACTTCCTTTGCCTGTTGGTGGTCAGAGACAAATGTTCTGTGATCGTCTTGCATCTTGCTCGTCTTCCCTCGTGTTCTCTGTATGTGTATGTGACGGATGAATAATGGATGATAAGATGTACCATATAGACTGTATAAAGATGGACAGCTCGAAAGTTCCCCAAAAGTGAAGCCAAAACATCTGGATCGCCCCTGGCTGGCTGCAGTATATAGGTCATAGAAATCAATGTACACATCAAATACATTTTTCCCCAAATATGGTTTCTCTCATTTTAGGCAGAAAATGCTGTTTTAGCCTCTCAAATATGGAGGTGTCCTGTTTTTCTGTTTTAAATCATACTAAATGAATATCTTTGGGTTTTTGGACTGACAAAAGACATTTTATAGACCAAATGGGGAAATAATTATCTAGGAAATAATCAGCAGATTGAAAATGAATCGTTAGTTGCAGCCCTACTTCAGTGTTCAAAGTTACACAATCACATTCACACAGTGTTATGCACGCACGCACACACGCACACACACCTATAAATTGGCTTATTGAAGCAAATCTTTTCCCACAAATTTTCTGATTTCCAAAATACTGGAATATAGATGAGAAAGGAAATGGAAAGCCAGGTGACAAATGCTGTTTAAACAACATGTGCGCACATATATCTACCACTCTACTTCAAATCGAAAGTCTTAACAGCAACAAGAGGTGAATATCAGGACCACTTCTTCATCAGCTATCATTGCGTGGCATGAATGCACACTGTGAAATGGCCCGTCTAGACTTGACGTCATGTCACTGTCCAGACGTATACACACACACACACACACACACATTCACACACTAGACACACTTAATAGATTCCTCCCTGTGTCCCCGGAGGTGCCCTTCCCACCTAATCCCTACCTGGCACCAGCTGGGTAGCAAATGACTGCCAGATTAAAGATCGCCAGATGCAAAATTCTCAATGTCGACCAACTGAAAAGACTTTATTACACTTTATTCAGATGAGTACAAAGAGCTCTCGTTTTACAGTGTTGCTGCCCGCTGATTAAATAAATAGCGTCTCCATCTCTTCATGCTGGCAATCATAGAATGATATTGCACAATTTCTACTTGGGTATCTGTTTGATTTCTGATTACATTTTCTGATTAGAGCTAAGTAAGTAATCATACAGGTGATATTGCCTCGATGTGCCAGTCTCATATTATGATAAGTGGCTATGATAGAGCACAAGATGATTTTTATATTTCTCTACTACTCTCTACCATATTTCTAAACCAAAGTTGATATATTCTAAGTGCATCAGTGATACGTGAATGTTTTTTCTTTTTTTCCTGAGCATTTGGACTCTGACAGAGGACAGACTCTGTAGCGAGAGACCACACAATTTGTCATTTAGCGTGCACATGTGTCTGATGTTTACAAATATTCTGCTGTTCAGCTGGAGAAAACAATTTATTTAGACTTATTTCAGCTTAAGCTTCAGTTGGACTTAATTATTCTGACTTCATTTTGTTCTTTCATCCTGCCACACTGCTGTCAAAGTGATACGTTCCATGTTTGAAATGAAATGCACACGTGGACACCCAGTTCAAAAAACAAGTTTCTTAATAACAAATCTAGCTGTATTATTAACCAGGTTTTTCTTAATCCTTGATGATGACTGTGAGGCAGACTGTGCTTTATCGTGGCCAGACAATGTTTCCAAATCAATAAGCAAGGAGAGCTCGGCAGGAGTGAAGATTGAAAGCGATAGCACAAATAATGGCACAATCCGGAAGCAATGGTGAAGAGAATAGAGGATGGGAGAGAAAGAAAACAGAAACCAGAGGTGAAGGTACGAAAGAGAACAAATGAAAACAAGACAGCGGGGACCTCAATGACAAATGCATTGGTGAGACAAACATATAGCCTGGTCTGAATCATTACAGGCAACATACATCAGGGTTGCCTGCACATAAGCTGCTTTGTGCCTCTGGTTTAAAAGGACAGCTTGCGCTTATGACAATCTGGCCCAGTGCACTCGAGGCAGGGAGAGTTAAAAATGCATTACCAGGCTTAGGAACTATACAAGTCACAGTTAACTACACTTACATGCAACGTTTTAATAACAGAGAGGAGACCTGGCTGCTAAGACAACTCCGAGAGCCATGTCAGAGTCGCTCTGCTCTCCGCTGGATGCAAGATTTCTCTGCGTGCCAAAAGTGTTGACCTTAACACTTTCTTGTTTCCCATGTGCCCTCTTCCTGTTCAACTTACACCACTTTCGTCTCCCAGATAAAAATGGGTTGAGCAATAATCAGGCTTGTCCTGCCAAGCAAACAGCAAGGATAGAATAACTGCATATAAAACGTGTGAGGGCTTGGGCTTTTTGTGAGGAAGGATTTCATCTGTTTTTAACTGCTCTATTTGCTCGAGCAAATACTGGCAAATAGTAAATTTATAAGCATTTGTGCTTTAAATGGTCTTTCAGACCTCTGGCACTTAAGGTCATCTGCATACACAAGACATGCTTTACATTTCTTACTGTAAAGGGAGAATACCTCATTGACATTCAATGGGCTTTCCGATGGGAGAGGAAGGAAATACATGGGAAGTGCGTCACGCTTCTCAACAAGCGCTTTTCCCTTGCCTTAGTCATGGCTGAGTGAAGAGAACAAGCCACAAAGGTATTGTGTAAAACAAGTTTTTTGGGGTCAGGAATACTGATGTCTGTGCGTCACATCTTGTATCACTTTTCTGCATCATTGATGCAGTGCAAAATAATATAGAACCAAACCAGGCATGTTTGCTTGTTTTAAAGCCATAGGGAAAGGGGAGAAAGAAAAGAATACTGACAGAAATGGGAAGAATTGAGTAAGTTACAAACCGTGCGGAAAGGGGCTCCTTTAATCAGAAAACGATCTGAAAGGCTCATTATGAAAACTGACCGGTGGAAGATTATGCAAGAGCACCAACTCCCCCGACTCCATATTTACGTCATTTACATTTGGAACAAGAAGAGTACGCCTTCATTCAGCCAAACACACGGGTTGCATATCAACATTTCACCTCAGACAGAAACCTAAATCCGATACTGCGCTCCAAATAAAAAGTAGTCAGTGGAGGTGTCAAAACATCATGTGCTTGTTTTTACCCTGTCCATAACGGATGGCACCGTAAATCCCTCAAATGCTTGTGCTCTGTGTATTTACAAGAAAAGGAGCCGGGGAGTCCGAGAGTCCAAGCAGGGGGGCAAAAAGAAAAAGAGAACAGATTTCATCATCTTTTGCTGTGGTGGCAACTATACTAACTTATCTAAATCAAACGTGTCATCCGTGGGACCAGTGTTTTTCCAACCACAATAATGTCCCACCAGACTGGCTTTGAACCAATCCAGAAAAACCTCTTTTGAAAACTCCCTAATGCTCTCTGTCCAAATTTGGTAGCACCCTCGTTGGTGGTCCCCCGGTGCCTCTTTGTGTGTGTGTGTGTGTGTGTGTGTGTGTGTGTGTGTGTGTGTGTGTGTGTGTGTGTGTGTGTTAGTGTCTGTGCGTGTATGTTTTTCATCTTTTCAGGAGGCTAGGATGGGTTCAAAACATGCACTGCACCTGTCATGTGCCTAGAATTCGCAGAAAACAACATAAATTATTTTAACTCTCAACAAAACAATATATTTTCTTGTGTCACTGAGTTGTAGGAGAGGGGACAGCACAGATTTATCCCTCATTCAAGACTCCCTTTAAGGACTGGAAGCCTCCCGTTGCATTAATTCTGTTTACGTATCTCCACCTCAAGATCCCTCATCTGTGCTTATTAAACGGCTTCCTCGAGTGCTGTACATTTCCAGGAATAACAGCGTGCAGATTGTACAGCCACTTCAAAAAACACTAACAGGTCTGACGTCTGTACACAAATGTCAGTCTGTGACCTAAAGGTGTGATGCTACCGGAGGTAAAAAACAAACATGCTTTTGCATCATTGGTGTACACAGTTAATTTGTGTAAACAGTTAATGTTGAGAGATGAGATGATATCAGAACAAGTTTTACTATGTAAATGAAAAACATGTTTTTAAGACGGCAACTCTGCATATTTGTATAATTTAGATTTGTGATTTTGAGCAAAGCAGTTGCTAGGGGATCAAAACACCCCAACCACATGCTGAGAGAAAGAAGACAGTGTGACGATTTGGTAGTAACAAACATGAAATAAATCGTATCAAAACATACGTGCATGAATGCACACGTGACGTTTGCTACTTTACCTAAAGAGGTACTGAAAGTTTAACGAGTGCAGAAATTAAATATTAAACTTGGTGAAATAAGGTAAATAATGATTAATCGCAATATGGATTTGATTTCATTATGTAAAAAAAAAACGTGATATATATATATATATATATATATATATATATCCTAATATGTTAAGCTGCAAAGAAACAGCAACTCAGTATACTCTACTTTCAAATAAATATTCAATTGTAGTTGTTGTTGTTTTGTTACATTGTAATTTTGAAGTTTTAGTTTGTTAGTGTGGGGCTCTAGCCAATGAACCTGCTAACGACTGGGTTGGACCACGTCAGTCATCGCTAGGTCATTATCTTTCACCTAACACAGATTCACTCACAGAGTCACACTGTGGGTTTCACTTGGCAAAAGAAGAAATTGTCAAATTAACTTTACAGGCATTTCTTACCTCCAAGTTCTTTTACATTCAAGATGGCATTTGGAAATGGCACTGCTTTGATGCTGAAACCTGAGGAGAGAAACATGAAAATCCATCATTGTAATGACATAAAGAAATTGTGTGCGTGCGTGCGTGCGTGCGTGCGTGCGTGCGTGCGTGCGTGCGTGCGTGCGTGCGTGCGTGCGTGCGTGCGTGCGTGCAGCGTTAATAGTGATGACAATCATGGCACGTTACGAGTGATGAGAATCAACTTTTAGGAATGTTGGCTGGATTGCTTTTCAATAGTGAGAAAATGGCTAAAAGAAATCTGTCTTTAAGAAGAAATAAAAAAGCCACTTCATCATTTACTTTCCCCCAGGATATTTGGTGTACCTTTTCCAAACCTCCAGCTGGTGAACACACAGAGGACTGACAACATATTTGTGTTGTGAAAACGAAAGAAAATAACACTTTGTGTGGTCCGGGTTAGCAAAACAGAAAAACAAAAAAAAAGCTAAACAGAAAAGTGTTTTGTTCTCCGCTGGAGTTAGAGGAGGATAGAGCTAATGTCTAAAGTTCTACCATGTATTACATGGTTTGTTTCTGCGGTTGCATACAGTGGGAAATAGTAAAGAAACCCACTGAAGGAAGAAGATTTAATGCTGCTCAAATTATCCTAAATTGTCTTGGTGGGAATTCATTTCCTGGAAACATGCACAAACAGGAGGAGAGATGGGACAGACAACCGAGTATGATTTTTCTAAACATCTGAATTAACTGCTAAATGTGGGTTTTTAAGCACATTACGACAGTGCAAAATCATGAAGTAAGAAGTGGGGGGAACCGCAAGAGATTTCCCGCTCATTGTTCATCAAGATCTTCCCTCTGTAGATGTTGGCAGACGCAGACAGTGTTGACAGCTAAATCTAATTTCAGAGAAGTGCGCTAAAACAATTCTCTGCTAAGGTAGGTTTTCAACAGATTTTATCTATTAAGGCCTACTTAGTGGCAGACAGGTGTTCACTGCCTTGAACAACCTCTGCCACAGAGATACACACACTATGACTAAATCTAAAATGGGACTTCTGCAACAGCTCAAAGCCAAATGCTGACAAACCAAGGGGAGAGGAAAAGGGAATGTCAGTGTCCTTGAGGGATTGCATTGTGTATATGAAAAGCAGAGCATTGACTACCAAGAGAATGATGTACTAACCCTAAAGCCTCCTCTTCTGGACATACTTAACACCAGCCTCCCACTTGACTAGAAGAAAGAAGCTGAGTATTGGCTGGTGAGATACAGCAGTGTTTCTGGCATGAGCGTGGGGACTTTGGAAGACATACTGAAGACATGCTTCCCCCTATTGGAGAGCTGTAATACCTGGATAGTATTATCTAGCTGCGATTCTAATCCGGAGGACAACATGTTCTTGAAACGTGAAAGCACTTCAGAAGCTTGGAAAGCTTTCAAGAACACATGTGAGGGAAGGAAGAGGGGTATATCTGTGGAGAGCGCATGCTTCTATTTAAGTATGCACATTCTTACTCTGAAAAAAAAAAAGCTCTGTTTTTCCTGCTGATCTATATGTTGTGTGCACGTACCTGTTGTAGGAACGATGCCGTCGCTGCCCTCACTACAGAGTCGTGAGAGCAGGCTGGTCTTTCCAGCACCTGTCAGACCAATGCACACCACATCATACTCTGGTCTTGGCGGCGGGGGTCCTTTACAGCACAGTGCCCGGAAACACTAAAATGGAACAAACAACAATGAATTAAGTGGAAAACAGACCGAATGCACCTGGTGCAGATGTGGGTGGTGATTAAGATTCTGCATTTGGAATCAAAACAAGTTCTACCCTTAAAGTGAATATTGCAACAAGACGCATGTGCATCACAGCTGTCTTCACGATGAAGTAAGAAACACAATGACAGCTCTGGCCTTGAAACACTTGATGTAATTTGAGTAAAATGTTTAACAATTTTTCACCAGAAAGTATTCAAGAAAGACTAGGTTGAAACCTAGTATGTGGCTAGACCGCGAGTCCACGACAAATCAGTAAACAATAACATGGTCCACATCCAGCAGTTTCACCAGAAAGTAGCAGTTAAGTTAGCATTAGCATGAACAAGGTACATGGTGAGTAAATTAGCTCAGCATCAGCAAAACAGCCTTCATTAAATAAACCAAAATGCCGTGAAAGGCTAAAAACTGTCCCGTTCAGTCAGAAATAACTTGCTTTACTCACGGTTCATCAGAGACGCACACAACTGACACCACATGGATGCAGTAAAGTCCACTTTGCACTCTTGCCTCTTAATTACTGACGCCGCAGCTCCATGTGCTCAACGGCGCAGCCTTTCCAACGCACACTGATGTCATCACTGAGTTCGACCAGTTATGGTGTAACTTCCTCACTCAGTCACTCACCGACAGATTTTCCCATTTATAGGGCTGGTCCCCCAGCTTTGCTGTGGTCCAGCCAGAACAAGGAGTGAGCAATGACAAAAAATAAAAACACAAGAATGTTTTATGATTTTATGTAATCATGTCATATAGAGTAAAAGTTTACATTTAGAAAGAGATAGAATAGAACTGGTGCAACATGTTTTTGTCTGCAGTGTGTGCGTGCGTGCGTGTCTGACTATGTTTGCATGCATCTGCATGAGGGTGTGTATGTGTGCACGTATGTTCCCACACACACACACACACACTTAGAAGGGAAATTGTGAAAGAGGCATGTACATGCAATAATATAATAATATAAATGTTTTTTAATGAGAAGAAACATTAAAATATCTCATTTTATCTAACACATTAAGGTAAATTGGAGCAATAACTAAAAATGCTTTTCTATAAAAATTAAGTTTATTTAGCAAAATATCAGCATTTTATCTGATAGAGGCCATCAGGACATGGATTATGAATCATTACTTCTGGATGTTAATTTGTTTCTTATGGATTTATCAACCTTGTCATTGACAGTAAGATTCAGCATGCAGTTTTCATCAGCAGTTTAAATATGAGGCGTTGCCCCGCCCACCTCAGCAACCTCTGACCAATCAAATCATCAGCTGCGTCCGAATTTTCACACTAACATGTTATTTAGTCGCTAAAACAGTATGAGATTTTTTACTATGTCCGAAACCTCAGTATAAAACTAATAGTACGTGATTTGCATACTATTTCTGGTGAAATATTACAGTATGCAACGCTGGACTCTACGGCGGCATAAATATCCCACAATGCAATGCAGTAGTGACGACAACGTTCAGAACAGACAAACAGACAGACAGCTCTGTAACGTCAATAACTCTTCAGTTTACATTTCTACACATTAAAAATCAATGATTTGTTGGATTAACTGCTTACCTTTTTTCCAGTAATTCAAACATTATCTGGTGACGACGGTAGAGCTGAGGCACAGGTTACCATGGTTACATGTCCAACCGGCAAGGAGGCTCACGCGGAAATTACAAATCCAAAAAGATTCATACTACTGTTTGTATACGCAAAAGTATGTTGAATAGTACACCTATTGACTATGTAGTACATAGTATGGCATTTTGGATGCAGCCCAAGACTTTAAAGAGCTGAGACGCTCAAATCTTAAATGGCCCATTTTACCTGACGGCCCAGTTTTGCTGATATCACCCACTACAGAATGTGTAAAAATAACACATTTATACTACATGAGAAAAACTGCAGGTTTTTACCCCAAACGGCATGAGATCATCATAAAGTGAGCATGTGTGTAAAGGGGAGACTCATGGGTACCCATAGAGTCAGATATCTGGAGGTCAGAGGTCAAGGGACCCCTTTGAAAATGGCCGTGCCAGTATTTCCCTCACCAAAACATAGTCTAACTGTGGAGTGTTATTCACCGCAGGGTGGGAACCAATGGATTCCTTAAATCTCTTAGATCCTGTGTCCATGTAACTTTTTTCATCAAAAAAGCGTTGGCTGTGTGTCTCTTCTGTTTCTATGACAGCAACATTAACGTTAGCTCGCTAGCTAGCTCAATGCTACATAAACAGAGGGTTGATTACACAGCTAACAACAAGCTTACACGGTGATAAAAGTCACACAGCAGCAGCAGTCGGTGTCCGGCTGATCTGCTCCCACAAACAGGCTTTTCTCTCTTTGTTGTGACGACACAAAGTTCAGAGATTTCCAACATGAAACTCTCAGAGCGGCCGCACAGAAAAAGTCGGAGCACTCGCTGGGTGTTTTCTCTAGGCGGCCGCATATGCTCTCTCCTCACTGGAAACAATTGGAAAAAGATGCTGCACTCAGAAAAAAAACACTATGTGGACACAGGCCCAGCTTTACAGGGCGGCCCAGTTTGTAGTTTTAAATCCCGGAAATTAGTTCCTGTCCCCTGGTCTGGAAGTCAGTGTGTTTTCTGAATGTGTTTTTGTTTAGACGTCTGAAATAAGGTCTGTGGTTAACACGAGCTGCAGAGATTTTAAAGTTTCATTCTAAGACATAAAATACGTCTGTAAATACCCTGCTGCTGAATTTCGAAACTTTTCTGTGTGTTTAAAAAGGCGGTTGCTAACAAGTGTCTAAATGAGACTCCAGAGGCTGTCGAGGACGTTAAACGTCACAGTTTAGTAGTCGGGTAGTTTGTTTTTTAGCTTAACGTTAGCTTTCTACTTCTGCAGATTGCATTTACGCTTCTAAAATCATAAAACTGGTTTTCATATGGAGAGATTATCTTAAAGACAAAACGTGTAAGTGTTATAAACTTCTGCACAGAGCTTAAATCTTCTGCAATAATCCAAAACACTAACTTCCTGGTTGGCCTACAAAGCGTCATCCCTGGGGCTCCCTATAACAGAGTCCGCTACTTAAAAACAGTAATGTCAGTCGGGTCTCGTACTGGGGTGGCCAATCAGATTTCAGGTCGCCCCCCTGGAGACACCCCTGCAGCGTGCTTCACGCTGGGGTTGTTGACGATGATGTTCTTCCAGCACTACTCTCCGGAAGACTCGGGCTGGATACCAGGGTCACAGGGAAAACACAGATCTCTGAGGGCAAAAGAGCTTCGCTCAGTTTTTGGCATACAGTATATCATTGAGGTCAGTAGATTCATTAACTTCTTGTGGTAGTTGCACAGGGCCGGCCCTAGCATTTTAGAGCCCTAAGTGAAATCTGTTTAGGACCCCCCACCCCCCCCATCACGCTCCATCGCACACACCAAGTGTGTAGTCTGGCTGGGTACGTAAGCAGTCAGTACGTTTACATGATGTTTGAAAAAGTCGAGTTATTGTATTAGTCCGACTAAAACCAGACCTTTAAAACACATGTAAACATGTTAGTCCGACTGAAATCGTACTAGATCGTATTTCTGGAAGTCGGACTAACAC
>JAOVVB010254528.1:0-19879 GCA_028570985.1 Heterobranchus longifilis
TTTAGAATGAATAATCGAACACCATTTTTGGCCAATTTTGACAGCCCTAATGCCCCCCCCCCACCCCAGAGAGTAATTAAAAAATTCCACTGAGGCCATCAAAAGATGAAACCACTAAGAAGTTCAACTGGAGAAACGAGCAAAGAGTCGAGAGAAACGACGAGAGAAAAGAAGCCGTTCTGACAATACAAAGAAAGAAGAGTAATTAACAGCATTATGCAGATGTACTGTAGAGGTTGTGGTAGTGTTGTGGTTTTATATATTTCATTGAGGGTCTTAGCTGAACACACAAAAAAAAGCTGTTTGTTTTAGATCTAGCTGAAGGCTGAGTACAGGAAATCCCACTCACCCTTTCTTTAAAGAAACAGGTGAAGTCCTCTGGGTGTCAAAGATCTGTAGGACGGATATATCCCACTTCCTTTTCTGTCTGCCTGTCTGTCTGTCTCTCTCCTTGAAGATCTCACCTCTCGGTATTACCTCTCACCGTCTGCCTCTGCGTCTCCTGTCTGTATGCCTCTCTTGATGAAGCGGTGAGAGGGTGACCCTGAACACAAAGTGTCCTTCAGTGCCAAGAATGTGGACAGCACAATGCTCTCTCATTCTTAAGTTGGTAAATATAGACCAATGACACCTCCCCTGTACACACACACACAGACACCACACTCCCTCCTAAATGGACACACACACACACACAGCCACAGATCATCGCCATCCGCCAGATCGATTTACAGACAGCTCGGAGCACAAGCGGCTAAGAGATGACACAATAGCTCCCTGTACAATAAGAGAGGACCAAATGCTGAAAGGAACAGCTGGGACGGCCTCAGGAGAACAACTGGCTGCGGTGGGACTACGAATGTCTGCTCAATAAATGTCACTAAAAGAAATATATATTTATTTCAGCCCTCTCAGCACTATCCCACCTGGGTACAAAGAATACAAATTTAAAGGTTGGGAAATGACAAGCGGGAAGCGAGAGGAGACGGAGGGCTGTGGGGGGAGAGAGAGAGGGGAGACGTCAGAAAGAAAAGGAGGAAGAGAGGGAGAGGGCATCAGAATGGAAAATGACAGTAGTCAGCTGTTAAGCAGGAGATAGTCTGAGAGTGAGATTCGGACCATTTGGTTCCTCCTTATTAAAATCTGACCTTGGGGGGGAAAAAAAAAACAAGCTAATAATGGTGGAGGCAACAGATGAGACTTCCCTCCTGATTCTGCTGTTATACTCCATCTTTCATTCTACTTTTATTTCTTTTATTTTAAAGCCTGATTAGCCTATCACAGACATATCGTATCTATCGCTATCGGCATTTATGTCCTCTGATATGCACTGATATGAAAACCTTTTTTACAGAACATATAATGCAGAAAACGTTGCTTGGGGTGATTTTAGAAATGGTATCATAGAGCTATTTATTTAAATGGTCAGCAATTGACTGATACTGAACATACAATACGGATGGTCAGCTATTTATTTAAATTTTAATACAGTTATTTGTTTAAGAAAGCAGCCTTCTGAGTACCTCCACGCAGTCATATCGGTGCAAAATCGATGCACAATCCATAGAAAAGTTCTATTTAAATTCCAGCTATATATATATATATATATATATATATATATATATATCTTCTGTACCATACATTACTGCTTTATTACTGTACATTGGCTCAAGGTGTTTCTCAGTGACCAGTATTTGTATCATTAGTTGTTGTTGTTGTTGTTGTTGTTGTTGTTGTTGTTGTTGTTGTGTTGTTATTGTTGTTGTTGAGAGTTCAATAGAGTTAATTTGAACTCTGTGTGTTTGGATGATACCCAGTGCCTCAGAAAAGTTTTCTTTCATTTGTTCTGTTAACAAAAACTTGAAGGGAGGTTTTTATTGAAATTATCTGTTTCGTTCTGGCTCTATGATTGTGTGAGTGTGTGGGTCTGCGCTGAAAGGTTTTTTTTCTTTCTCTTTCTACAAATAATTAGAAGGAAGCCCTCATTTTCTTATAATTATCTGTGTTGTCATGGCTGTATGGTTTTGTGTGTGTGCGTGCGTGTGTGTGTCCAGCACAGGGACTAAAAGTGCACAGGGGCTGCGAGAACAGAAGGCATCACTCAAGGCCACAGCATTGTATGGAAGGATGGGGGGGTTATTTATAAGCTTTTAGTGGCTACACCTGCCTCTGGAATATCAGCACACAATACAAGCTACGCTTGCCAGGCCTTCTCTTCTCATCATACATCAGCAGTGACTGTCAGACTAAGAATAACCACAGGGACAAAGCAGCTGAGGGCCACCTTTTATTAGTTCCTCTTCTTTTGTAAGACTTCCACCAGGAACATCTCATGTCTCGTGTTCTATTTCTTATAGTGCTTATTGAGGCTGTAATGGTTCTCGTATTCGTGCCGAACCGTCCCAGTCCAGAGGTCGCGGTCCGGAGGTCACGGTCCAGAGGTTGCAGCCCGGAGGTTGCGGCCCGGTGCACGCAGCCGCATGCAGAATACACAGTATGTAGATTGATGCACCTAATGTGGATCCAAAGTTCACAAGCGCAAGTTCTGCACGAAAACCTTTAGTCATATGCCGTTAGCAACATATGCTGAGGATAGTTTGGCGTGCGAGTCAGTCACAATATGGCGAGCGCAAATGAAACAGCGGAGCTGGAAGACCACGCCTGCAGGTTCAGCTACAACAGCAACAGAGAGAGATTTGTGGACGGTGTTTTGGCGTTGTTCCACCGTCGTATGTGAATGAAAACATAAGGAACTGTCGATGGCATCACCCATTGGAAATGATAAATGTTTGGGTGCTATATAGCCAAGATGGAACTAATTGAAACACTGCTCCTAATGCAAGTTTTATTTGTATGCCTCTGTTTTGGTGACGGCCGCAGCTGGAGGCGTTATGTTTTCAGTTTGTCCGTCCCATGCTTGTGAACGCGATATCTCAGGAACTTGAGGGAATTTCTTCAAATTTGGACCAAACGTCCACTTGGAATCGAGGCTAAACTGGTTCGATTTTGGAGGTCAAAGGTCAAGGTCATTGTCACCTCACACCTCATATGCTAATTATGAAGTGATGACATTTTATACCCAAAACATCAAAGGTCAACTTCACTATGACTCATAATGTTCTGCACAGCGCTTTTCTGGCCGTTATTCAACATCATAACTCAGGAACAGAAGGGGAGACATTTGGTCGGATACTGAATTGGTGACACTAATCTTGAAACTGTGGTGATTGTGTAGATCTTCTGTGAGAAGGATCCACATTCCAACAAAAAAATACACTAGTTTATGAAGTACTGCCCATGCTTAAAAACTCTGCAGCATCTGTCTCTTTAGTGCCTGATTTATTTAGACCGCTTATGCGAATCAATTTGTTTTCACTTTCCCAGAGCACAAAATATGTAATAAATTTGTACATGCACCAGGTGAAGCATGTATGGCAAGCCAACAAGGAATACATATTTGCCGCACACACTCAGAACAACTTATTGTGTTTTATTAATCATTAATGCTTACTCACAATTCATGCACGCTCTGTGCTTTTACTTGCATAAATTATGAATAAAAGCCAGAGTCAGGGTGACTGTGTGGCAAACATTTATTCCCTGATGGATGTTCTTACATTTTATCTGCACCTCACAGATGCCAAGGATATCATAGCCGTAATGTATGGGTCACTGTGGAGAGAACAGACTGTGATATGGCAGCTGGATTTGATGCCACATGCCAGAAGTGGAGGATGGTGCAACAGCATTGAGAGGTTGTCATGATAGCTTTTTGGAGAGCCCGCTTCTGAAATATTTTATTTATGGCTTTAAAAAAAAAAATCAGCCACAAATGAACTGTAGCTTTGAATAGAGTTGATTGTATTACTTTTAATCTAATTTAGATTTTTATTACGTTGAGCTGCTGTCACCTCTGTTTAATGCAGTGTTTGCAGCCAAAATAGTCAGTTTGGTGAGTGCAAGCTGTCATAGCACAGAAAATCCCCAGACACTCTATTTGTAATAATGACTTGGAGGCTAGTATTAATGTTGTGTTTTTTCTTCCTCAGTCTGCAGCTCATGTTTACAGTAAATGTGGCATGACATGAGCCAGAGGCCAGGATGTGAAGGGATATCAGACATTTTACTAGTGCAGACACGGTATGACTATGTTGGGTTGTTCTTCGTGTTTTGACAAGCAATACTATAATAATATCACTATGCTGTGGCCGGAGGCATTATATTTTCGGGTTGTCCATATGTCCGTCTGTCCCATTCTAGTGAACGTGATATTTCAGGAACGCCTCAAGGGAATTACTCAAAATTTGGATCAACATCCACTTGGATTTAAGGATGAACTGATTAGATTCAAGGTCAAAGGTCACAGTGACCTCACAAAACATGTTTTTGGGCATTACTCAATAATTCATACGCTTATTATGACAAAATGTCACACAAATGTCTAATAGGATACAATGATGAAGTGATGACATTCAATACCCAAAAGGTCAAAGGTCAACTTTGCTGCGACGTCGTCATAATCTGGAAAAACTCAGGAACAGAAGGGGAGATTGTGACCAGATTTCACATTTGGTCGGACACTGAATTGGTGACACTGATCTTGGGTGTCCACCTCGAAACTGTGGTGATTGTTTAGATCTTCTGTGCTGCCGGGTTGAAGATGTTTGTGAAGCATCCATGTTTTGCCAAAATCATACACTCTTTTATTAAAGTCTTCACTGACTATGTGAGTCTGGACAGATATGGACTCGTTGGCGGAGGCGTACTGCTGCAAGGTGGTAATTCTAGATTGATATAATGAATCTGCCATTTCTATTAAGCATATCCTTCTTGAGTTACTCTAAGCAGCTCTTTTTGTATTATTTAAAAGAGATTTTTAAAGCAGTTTTGTGCTTTCTTTAGATAGAGGAAAGGGGAGAGGGGAAGGGTCTTGGGCCGGATTCTAACCCGGGCCACTGCAGTACCTGGGCGCCCCAGCTCTTAATTCTTTTGGCATCTTCCTTACCTGTTTTGCCTTTGAGCAAATAGCACAGCAGAAATGGAGGTCTTGGATTGTAGTCAAGTATCTACACAGTATTGGCATTCTCAGACTGGACACTCTTCTCAGTGTTCAACAGCCATCTGTCTGTTTCAAGACTGAAGTGATCATTGCTCCACGGGGAATTGTCTCGGTGGAAACTAAATATTACTAAACTTTCTTTTCATCTTCTCACCTCCCTGTGATTGGGCCCAGAATAGACCTTAATGGACACCAAAGTCTCCTGGATGATCCATCATTTCCTGGCCAGCCTTGACAGCTGTTTTCGTGCCTTTTTCTAATCAAGCGGCCATTAAGAGCTCATTAAAATGCAACAGAGGAGAGGGAGGGTGGGGGGGGGGGGGGCCGTGGTGGCATCCAATTACATGCGGACGTCAATTCACCAAGGGATTGGGTGTGGGGGAGAGGTCCCTTTTCAATGGCAGGAAAAGGGCTGCTTGATGTGATTCACTTATGCCACGTCAAAGTGGAAAAGTACAATGAAGTCTGTCTGTTGGATGCTCCTCAACTTTACACTGCCAGTCATCAGTGTTCAAATAGCCAAATTATAGCAAATTACATGCAGTATCACTTCAGTGATATGACAGAACGGATAAATGATGATAAATGAAACTTTTATACAGTAGTCTGGCTACAGGGGTCCACATCTCAGATTTGTTTAGGGATTCACAAAGGTCTGCTATTGTGCTACTGATGGCTGTTTCTACCAGGTGGAGAAACAGGTGACCAACCACATTTTAGTTTGTGAGATTGAGGACATCATCTCCCTCCATAGCCTCCTGCTAGCTAATCTAAAGAATGTAAAGCCCACTGAGAAAAAGATGTAACTTTGGGCTATACAAATATAATTGACTTGACTTTACTACCCAGCTACACCCAAGACGTTAACACCTCCTTGCAGCTGCCAGCGCAGCTTCCGTATCAACGGAAAATGAAATCAGCGGATGGATGCATCATCCGGCTACTGATCGGCTAGAGCAAAACAAAACAAAACAACCCCCCTTTCAACAAGAAATCTGCTAAAATGAACACAGTGTCAGGCTGAATAAATGAAGTGACACAAATACAGTCAGATTTATCCAGTGGTGGATTTTTACATCACATTAAAGATGATCCTCATTTTATTTTAATGTTTTTGTCTTTTCCGTGTATTCCCTCAGCCTTAAGTGATTGTTGTTGTTAAGTGACGTTGCCTAATATGCCCGCAACACGATCTTAACTAACTGAGGCGAGCCCTCTCCTGTGGAAACACAGAAACTGACTGTTCTTTGGCCGTCTTTCAGTCGTCCCACTTTTTCTTTCCATTATCTCATGAGAGTGAATGAGAAACGCTCATAAAGTAACTTCATGGTGCCATATCAAACTTGGAGATCAGAGTACAGAATCATTAGCACTGAGGCATGCATACATTTCAATGGACCTTATCAGAAAAGATAAATGTAGAAACAAAGATGGCTACCACCAAGATATGGGTGAACGTTGGATGATAGTTTTATGACAAAGATACCCAAACGTATCCTTGTTCAGTTCTCTCAGCGTCTTCAAAGATCTTCTGAATGAGCATCAGTTTTATCTCTCCATGCTGGAACTTTGCCTTAAATGTGGATAGAGAATATAATAAATTAGGCAATCATAACTGTGTGTGCCCCAAAATAGCCTTCTGAAAGACTGCTCTGGAGTTTAAACCTCAAAGGAGCCATTAAACGTTAATGTGAATCTCTACCAATACACACTGTATCAAGAAAATGCAAGGGCCTATATCAGGTTTCAAGGACACATTGCAGTGTGTGCTTTTTTATTCTGAGGGAGAATTGAAGTATTAAGGCTGCACAATTAATCAAAATTTTATTGAAATTGCAATATGGACTCATGCAATATCCAAACTGCAGGAGGTGCAATATTTGTTAAAGGCAAAATACCATTCTGAATGAAGTATTGTGGTGCTGCAGAGATGTCCCGGCCTACAAGTTGTATTCTACAGACTTAAAAACATCTTTCTTTGGTACACATCATCCCAAAAATCCCACCATAATCATTTAAATATATTTTTCAATAAAAATGAGAATTAGGACTGTCCTCGACTAAAGAAATCTTGTCGACTAATCGATTAGTTGATTTAATGGACAGATCTGTAAAACTGAGTTCCTCCACAAAGAATCGTGCAAAAGCACAACTTTAAATCTTGTGTTTACCACAGATGTGCTCATAGGTTTCTTGGAAATAAGTCATTTGGCATGAAAAAAGCATAAAAAATGACTAATGGACTAAAGAAATATTAGAGTAAGACAAAACGATCGATTAGTCAACTAATCGACTAAGAGGGTGCAGCCCTAATGAGAATAATGATGCAAATATCATCATTCAACCAGTCAAATGAATCACAATTAGATATTTTCCTCATTGCGTGCAGCCCTACAAAGTATGCATGTGTGGAATTTGACCCAGCCTTTATCTTTTCACAAGAGTGAAACCTGGTTGCCTCCCATATGCTCTCAGTACTAGAAATCTTTTAAGTGGCCATCATTAGCCTATATTAATTGATTCAGTGCAGGCACACACCCTCAGCTGTGATCGAAATTCTATTTGTGCAGAAGCACTGGGCTCATCCGAAATACAATTCCCTATTCAAAGTTCTATCATGCGTGTGGCACTCGAGGGTTTGCCCTGCAATCTCCCATCCAATCTTATTGGGACTTGGAGAGTTGAAAAAAGAGAAAGACAGCCTTCTGGCAGACCGAAAGAAAAGAACCTGTCAGTGTCGTCAGCCAAGTAAAGACACATGTACAAAAAAGAGCAAAATGGGAAGATAAGACGAAAAAAAGAGCACGATGAAAAGCTGGACAACATGCCCTGTGTCATGTCCTTTCTAAACACACCATAGACCGTAAATCCCTCTCACCATGAAAACACCGTCCTTTTCCCTGCAGTGTGTTGTCCGGATGATTGGCTACAAGTTAGAATCCTCTTTTGTTTCCCTGGTTCACTCCTCTTTGCCATTTTATGTCCTGTTTGATTCCCTTGGAGGTAATTGTCCCAAATTTGTCTTGACGGGATCTAACCCAATTCCTTTATCTATCTACCTCTCACTTACTCCCACGCCCAGGAGCCATTTCACATATTCATTTCAGCTGCGTGTTTCTTTTGGTGTTAGTCGCAACATTGAACTGTGCTGGTGTGTTGCCATTTCTAGCTCTCCGCACATGTTAAATCATCCTTTATGATGCCTACTTTTTCCTCTGCTCCTCTAACAGCCCTAGTCTCACTACAAGTGCAGAGCCCACTCATATGTCAAGAGCAGCATGGCTGACTTGATCTCCAGCAGAACAGAAGTGTCGTGTTCATTGACACGCTCGGGCTTTTGATGACGAAAGGGTCACAGTGCTTAAGGCTATGAAATATAATGTGCAACATACTGGTTTATACTTTTTTGTTCTGTTTGCACAGAAGAAGATAGAAAAATGCATTAGCACCCCACAGCAACATCCACTTCTACTATAGCTATTTTCCTACAATTGAGCAAAACCTTTGGTCCTCTGGTCCTAAAAGATACAGAGCTGAAATGAACAAAGAAGCCCCCGGAGACCTTTTGTAGACCTGACTTCATCTTTGACATGGCAGCAGACTGACTGTGTGGATTACAAGTGTAATTTGTTTTTATCCAAGCATTAACCTATGCAGGTTAAATCATCAGACAATATGTAACTTCTTTGCATTCATGCGTCAGTCTATGTTATGTGCTGCTTTGTTGTGCATGTGCGATAGTCTTTGATACAAGTCATTTCTGTGAGGCAGCCTGGCCATAAATCTGAACTTTTGACATGTTCATAATGTAAAGTTTCGCAGAATGTATTGATTCAATTCTGCCATCATTTTTCATGCTGTAGCTTTGTTAGCATTTAGCTAATACGCTGCAAAGTGTACTGTATGTATACTCAGTCAGTGCAGTTTGTTGTCATGATATATGAAACTGTTGCTTTTGTCACATTTAATTATTTTTCTGTTTTTGTGACTGATGCATCCGAGTTTTGGTCTACTTTTTTTTTGCCTGGAAAACATATTCATCATATTGAAGTTTTTTTGGCCCCGAGTCCTTAAATATTGGGTGTCTCCCAATGCCAAGTCCGATCCTTTAGGGACATTTCTAGCAAACAACCTAGAAATACGATTGTCAGACCTCTTTGAAAGGTGAAACAATAATGCTAATTTATAATCTATGGGTAGTTTCCATTATGATTAGTTCTCATCTGTTACTTCTTCTCTTTTACCTGTGCGTGTGTGTATATAGGTCAGGCTTTTACTGTAAAGTATTCCATTGGGGTATCTGGTAGCAGTTGTATAACCAAGCACACAATGGGTATTAAACCAGAGATCCTTTGGAAAACATCCAATGGATGCAGATAGATGTCCCCCTCCTCTGTGTTGGACAGTTAAATGGGAGGATCACTTCCTCTTCACGCTGCTCGGAAAGGAAAAGACCTCAATTTTATATTGTAGGTAAATCCCCTTCCATGTTACAAAAGCTGCTCTGTATTTTTGAGATAATTTCTGAACACATTGTACATAATCTTTCCTTGAAATTCAGCAAACGTACATTGTAGAACATAATCTAAAAGAAAACATGTTTTTCAATGTTCTTTTTTAACCATTAATCCATCTAATTACTGTACTGTACACCCAGCAGTCCTCTGTTTAACAATCTACAACATGCCAATTGTGCATTTAAACATTTAACATTAAACAGCTTATTTGTACAGTGTGGACGTGTAAGCAGAAACACAGAAAACATTTGTTTTGTCTTCCTTCCGTCATTGAAAACACACACTACTTGGCAACAGTCTGTTATGTTGGACTTTGAAACTTTTGCGCAATCACCTCTTTATTGTCTGAGACAGTGAATATGTACAGTCTGTAGATATTTTTAAATACAGCACTTTTTTAATATTTAACATGCTACACAAATGTATTATTCTGGCATATTTCATTCACCTCACCTGGAGACTGAGGGACAGAAGTTAGGGAATAACAATATTACTTTTGTCCAGTTTAAAATGCAGAAGAGTTTAAAAAATTGTTTTCCAACCTTCCTCAAACAAACCAATGAATACATCTGATTGCTGTAGTTACAGAAAATCTGTTTTGAAGAAAAGCGTTTTTCAGAATTTCAATAATTACCATTCAAACTTTCCAACATACATTTAGTAGAAATTCACAATCTGTAAATACAGAATAAAACAAAGTTGTAACTTTACATTACATTCATTCATTTAGCACACTTTTGTGTGTCCATATGAGACTCACAGCTCACTGTTTCAACACACCTGACGTTATTATTTTACAACTGTGTATAAAAGATAGTGCTTGGGCTATTACAAGCCTAGCTGTTATCAGCGGGTTTGGGTTGCACCATGACCCCACCTTCTAATATATATTTTTTTCACACAGTATTTTCTTCCCCTGAAAGAACAGCAAACATTGACGATAACAAAATGAGTTCATGAACTTTGCGAGTCAGAAAAACATAAAACATTTCTTTTTTATGTACAGATGCAAGTTAACCGATAATACTGAGATATGTTGGTAACTGTTAAAATAAGAATACATTCATTTCTAGGAGAAATTCAGTCATTTTAGTCCCATTTTAAACAGCTGTGTCTAATGCTTTGTTCAGCCAGAAAGCAATCAGGTTTGTTTTCATATCTAATCTTTAAGGCTGACTGTCCACATTGTAATTTAAAAGTGACCAGATTGGGTGTGTGTATTTTAGAGAGTGTAATAAGTTTCAATAATGTGTCACCATAGTGATGACGCACAAATTAACACGTTGTGTGATTGCAGCTCTTTTGGAAAAAAAAAGAAAACACTTGATTTGAGTGGTCAGACTGAGTTGAATTGTAAGAAAGTAATATAAACTGTATTTCAAAACCACTCCAATCATTACAGACAGCGATCATCGTGCTAACAAAACGGATTTTAGCTGTCTGAACACAGCTTTAGACGATCATAACAATGTAAATGTTGACGTGAAATATACTGAGAGACACTGAAATATTATGATTTCAGGGACACTTCGAACTTTATATCATAATTGCTATATTCCCTTCTTCTCTCCGCTACACTATAAATACATAAGAGAAGTCCAGAATACATTCAGTTATGAAATAAGTTTGTAAAAATGTGGTTATTTTTGTTAAACAATGACTTGACAAAGTAAACAAGGACTATACAATGTATATACAATGATTTCTTCAAACGTAAACTCACAAGTTTTTTTTAAACATTTTACAATTGTGGATTAATAAATAAAACCTGATTTATAGCAAAACATAATATATCACATCATGGTCAACCAGCTGTGGTTGTAAACTATGATTTAGTTCAGGATAGACTGTGTTTTAGGAGAGTTTAAACATCTGTCTCGTCAGCCACAGAGCAGTCAGTAAAAGCCAGTCAGTTCTGTATTAAAGCACATCAGTGCTCCCATCAACTTCCTCCTCCATCTTTTGTTAAAAAGGGTACTGTCCAAAATGCAGGTCTTGAAAATGATAGAGAGGAAAACTATTCTTGAATTTGTAACACCCAACTTCCCAGAAGAATTTGCCTCGACCTCTCCTCTCCTCCTCTGTCTTCGTCTTCCTCACCTTCCTCCTCATGTTTGGGACCCGTACATGTCCACGGATAGTTCGTCCTTCTGTATTCACGACTTTCTTGGGATGCAGTTCCGGGAAGGATTGCAGGCATCCCGTTTTGTTTGTAACCTGATTCAAATATGGCATCGCTAAGTGGTGCGTTGTGACATCCCTGCTGGAAATAAGGAGCCGCTGGTTGAGAAGGGAGATAATGGCCGTTGCAGTAGGGCTGCGTCGGTGTGATTACAGTGCAATCATCGCACCCCGAGTCTGACCACTCTGAGCCGTCAAAGCTCTGGAAGGACGCCAGCGATGGCCCCTCCTTCTTGCAGTCTATGAGGTCAGATAAAAGGGGTTTTCTCTCTGGGTTAAAGGGTGATGCTGTGTCATCTGTGCTGCTCTGTAACTGGAAAGTGAGTGATGGCAACACAAGTTGTCCATTGGTATCACGCACTGTGTGCAACAGCAGTGGTCTGGCTGGATTGCTCTCACAAGGGTCCAGATCAGGTAACGGTGGTGCTCCACCTTTGTCCCAGCGTCCTCCACTGGAAGACGATGGTAGGTTACCGGTTTCTCCGTCATTGGTTGCCTGCTGAAAGTCTTCATTCTGTTCAGAGGGGACATGGACGGCCACTACACTGTAGATTTCTGAGGACTGGGCGCTCGTGTCCTCAGGATTTGAGGGTGGACTGTGTGCACCTGTGCCCACAGACGAACTAATGCTGCTTTGCCAGGGGCTGTCCTGGGGGGAATAACCTCCACACCCAACCGAGGGCATATTTGGTTTGATTGTTGCATAAACGGTTTTTTGGTCACTTTCAACGCAGATCTCCGGTTTGGAAATGATGAGATTCTCATCTGGTGACTTCAGTACTCTGGGCAGGGTGCTGGAAGTTACCTCCTGTTTAGAAGATAAGAAAGACAGACCCATCAAAGTCAAATAAGCGCTTTATTTTTGTAGATGAATAATCAGCTTTTCATTTGATTAGAATATTATATACAGATAAATGCAGAATATTTGAATGTGGGAACTATACTAGGGCTGATAATAATTGCGATTATTTTGACTGATATTGAAATTGCGATATTAGAGGGAATGATCATTTTTTGCGTATTGTTTTTATTGAAAAACAATAAAATGATCATGATGTGATGTTTGCGAGGATTTACCAAACAAAGATTTTTTTCTTAAATGTGTAGAATACGATGTGTAGGCCAGGACATCTCTGCAGCACCACAATATTTAATTTAAAAAGGTATTTTGACACATATTTCACCCAAATACTGCGTCTCCTGCGATTTAAAAATTGCTGTAAGTAGGCCATGTTGCAATTTCGATACAATTTTGATTCATTGTTCAGCCCTAAACTATACCATGTGATTAAAAATTTAAAAAGTTAAGTGCTGGCTTTTTAAAACATCTATTAATACATTACAAATGTGCCTTCATTACCACACAAGACTTGAACCACACTTTGTCATCGCTGAAAGCCCCATGAGTCACTAAAACACTCCTTCACGTTGCAAAAACAACATCCAGTCTCTCAGTGACGTTAATTACTTTTAGGTTGCTGCGTCATATAGGCACCTTTAACATTTGTGCAGTAATTAATGTTCAGTAGAGTGCTTGTGTGCAGTGTGCACATCCTGCCCGTATTCAGGCCAGGTGCCAGATAACAGTGATACATGAAAAATAAAAATGTTCAAAAAGTTTCAACCCAACAGAGTCACTGGAGCTCTACTCCAGTGTGCTGGTTTTATTGTACAGTAATTAGGTAAGACTGTCACAATCCTGAATTTTAGTTGACAATTAATTGGCATACAAATAATTGCGATTAACGTCTATTTCTGTTTATTTAATGCCACACAGTGTTGCTGTTGTGTTCGGATTTGCAACTGGAATTAAATCCAGTGATGCAATGTAACTAAGTACATTTACTCAAGTACTGTACTTAAGTACAAATTTGAGGTACAGTGTACTTGTACTTTACCATTTTATGATACTTCATACTTTAGTCCACTACATTTATTTGCAGATTCATATTATTAATACAAAATCTGAAATCAACTGATACATTATGATTTATTATTATAAATTAATCTACCCAGCAGTATATATCATAATTAAAATTAGCCCCACCTTTATCAGCTGCAACATTAAACTGACTTGCACATTAATGCATCAATAATTTTAATCCAGTAATATAATACACTGTATTCTGAAATAGGCCATTCTGTATAAGTGCTTTTACTTTTGGTAAGTATATTTCGATGCTAATACTTATGTACTTTTACTCAAGTAAGATTTTGAATGCAGCACTTTTACTTGTAACAGACTTTTACTTTGGTAAAAGATCTGAATACTTCTTCTACCACTGCCTAAATCCATGTTTTAATTAAGTATCAATTAATCTTCAAATATTCTGCCCTCTTGCTCGATCACACACTCGTACTATGCACTAATATATTCCTGAAAGGACCCATGCTACTCTTTATAAAACCATGTTGCCATCCAAACATGGTAATGTGAATTATCTCATTAGAAAATCTGGATGGGAGTGACAACCTTCCCCAGAGTTGTCAAACACTCTGCTGCATGCAGAGGGGAGACTCTCCGCTATGAATCAAGAGACCCATTATCGGCACCTCTCTGTCATCATCTTGCTTTGTAAGCAAACGCACAAGGTCTCACATGAGCTGAAACAAAAGAGCCTGTCCTACAGACCGCTTATAAGGCATGCACATGCACACTGCGTTGCAGAAAAACATCAAGGGTATTAAATGAAGGCTGAGACACATGCACAATGTAACTGGAGCTGCATGTAGAAACATTTCTATGAGAAGGACAAACCCCTCGAGATGAACCATCTAGTTTTTCGAGGGTGTCGTTAACACAGATATAAGATAGCATGTGATTTGATGCGGTGACTTCTCCTTTTTTTTCAGGAAGTCATTCGCTCGCAAAAACGTTTTAATCGAAGAAAAACTTGAAATCTGTTAATAATAAAACAACGTAATCGTCCTGTGTAAAATAGTATTTCTTGCAAGCTAGTTTTGTGTCGGAGGAGTGGGCGGCTTCTATTACAACCAGCGTGTACGTGCATTCTCAGTGTTTGTATACAGATAATTGGTATATAGCAGTAAGATCTTGATAGCCGAGCTCTTTTTTTCCACTTTTTTTTTTGCTTCCTTATGCTCAGGTAGACACTTTATTTGTCTCAACGCTGCTGATGGAAACACACCTAATTCACTTTCTATTTGTTGCCACATTTGTAACATTTGGCTTTAAATTCCCATGATTGCGATTATTTGAGCCGACCGTGATTCCGCAATCAGGCGGTCATGTAATGATTGTGACGGGCCGGCGGGTTTGATTTTCCAGTAAAGCAACATTTCCTTGTCCACACATCAGAGGACAAAAATAATATACATACCAGTAGCTGTGGCAGGCTCTTTTCCTTTCCACCTTTCACATATTTGCACATACACACAACTGATGTTATGATTATGGCCATCAGAAGAGCAGCACTCACGAGAAGCCATGGCAGAAGCTTCACAGGATCACCTGAGGGAGAAGAGACTTGGTGTCATATACCAATCCGGGAAAACACAACACGTCTATAAAACCAGATACCCTCGAGCACTTTAAAAAATTCCCATTGTGACACACAAGCTTAGGCATGTTTTCAGGGAGTAGCACTGAAGCATGCCTGTGTGACGTAGAGCTGATGTACCCGTATATATCAGTACTTCTAGGAAATACTAAAATGTTGCTTAACAGGAACTTATCTCAACAGAAAAAAGCCACAGCAACCTATAGAAGTGGATTTCCCCCTTCAGGAAAAGGAAATCTATGGGTGCATGTAAATTGTAATATAAAATGATGATGTTGTCTGTAGTTGTCTACATTCATTATTGTCAGCAGTGTAGTGTTTTAGTAATAGAGAATAAACAATAAGGGAAGCTAAGGTGAGAAGAATGTCACCTTTGCAGACAGACGGTAATCTAATCCCCCGTCTCATCAGTATAACAACAACAGAGGAGGGAGAGGTCACCGCCCCAGCACTTATGAAAGCATTTTTAATTCATTTTTACCATCATTCGAGAGTATTTTAGAGGCAGGAGTTCACAGTATGAACAATATCGTCATTGTGGCTAATACTAATCATCCCTGCCTGTTTTTAAACCAGTGAATTGACCTGTTGTACTGTGACGGCGAGGCTTCGTGCTGATGCAGGTATCTAAAAAGGGGGACTGATTTATAACAAACTGTCTTGATTTATTTCCAAACACTTGTTTCCAAGTGGCTGCAATCACTTGAGCAGATGAGCTCAAAGTACTTCAAGTCAAACGTAGAAAAAGGCAGCATTTTCAAGTATCTTCATTCTTGCATTTTCTCCACAGCAGGTGGGTCCTTGATAATAAGCTGCTTGAGTGTCACACTGTTGCCTCAAGTGGGATAAAGTTTTTATAAATATGATAAGGGTACATTTTTAGAAATGTAAATACAGATATTTATTAACTTTTAACAAAATTGGAAAACTGATTTTCACATACAGAAAGAGCCTATTGTGGAGATAATATATGAAAACCCACACATTTATTAAGAAATAAATCATCCATACACCTGTATCAAATATGGGCATATCCAACACGTCCTCATACCTAAACGTTTGCCAGTGACTCCCAAAACGACGTTTATAACCGTTCTGTTTAACATTGTTAAACGGCTGCACAGTGGCAGTTTCAAACACATGGTTAACACTGTGAAACTGAACTACTTGGTTGAGTTTAGGTAACAAAACTACTTGGTTAGGTTTAGAAAACGGTCATGGTTTAGGTTAAAGTAAATGCTTGTTAAGGACGTTGGATTTGGATTGAATGCACTTTCACTCCTGGATAGTGAAATAAAAAACTCCCTGGCCTGTTTGCCCCGACGGTGCCTCTGCAAAATAGTGTCTGCAGGGAACCTGTTTCGGTGGAACACCTCCATGAAAATGTTGTAAACATTATTCTTTGTCAATCTTTACAATCAGTCACTGAAAGAGCAGAGCAGGCCTGCCTTATTGCACAATCCAAATCTTCAAAACCTTTCAGTGTGGAGGTTGATAGCTCGGAGGTTGTTGTTGGTATCGAAGGGACTTTGAGAACGGGAACATGCACACAGACTTCCTGTGCGGCCAGGAAGTAAGTCTTTATCCCGGCACTGTTTGGTAAGCCTGCCAGACTACGGAAAGAAGTACTAACATACTTAGTTACACGGGACACGAACAGTGACCTCCTGCGTGAAAGTCCCGTGTTTGTTTGACCCATCCACATCTTGGCTCTCGTTTGTTACTGCGGCCGCTAGAGGTCGCAGCCTAACAAAATATGGGTTGCATGACCTGTATGGTCGTTTTTGTGGTGATGACGGTCTGGCCATATCATATGCCAAAAGCGCATTTCTTAGCAATTATTGCCCAATAATTGTGCGTGTGTTATATTCAGCATTGTCCTCACCTTGCGACACGACACAGAAGGAAGCGCTCTCACTCTCTGAGCGACCCCATTGAGTAAATGGCTTGTAGACCACGTAGCCGCAGTACTCTGTTTGGTCGTTCTTCAAGTTCATGTCGAAACGGCCAGTAGTGGTTTGATTAACCTGGAGACACAGAGGGCAATAACTGGTCGATTTAGTTCATTGCAGGTTGTATGGGTCAGATAAACAAAACTCTGGGAAACATTTCAGGTCAATAAGTACAAACAAAAAACTTTTAGACAACAGGAAAACCTTGGGGCTGATGGATAACAGAAGTAACTCAACACCATCACAGTTTAAAGACCAAAGCCTTTTATTTTAATGAGCTTAAGCTCATATGTGATGGCTTGTATAATTATATGTCTGTTATGTTGTTTAAATAGAGACTCACATGTGCAGCCCACTTTGGATGGGTGATCTTTAAGGTGTAAATTGTTACAATTTTGTAAGGCCCATTTTTGCTGCTGGTGAAGATATCTGCAACAGAGACTCCGTTTGGCCCCAAGGGCAGCGTGACATTAATGTGCAAGGATGACGCTGTCGTGTATGTAGACAGGATGGGTGGACCAAAAATAGCTATGGAGGCAAAGAAAGATGAATGAATTAATGTTGAAATAGAATACATCTGGCTTGGAGGAAATACAGAAATGCATGAAGTAGATTCTTACTTTCTGCTATAGGGTTGAACCTGTTGGTGCTGCTAAGTAAATCACCGTTGGAGTACAACTGAGCGCGGTAGTGCACCCCATGGACTGATGGGGTTTCTGCAGTCAGGTCACAGGACAGAGCAGTAATGTTCTGACACTCCTTTTTTATCTGGAAGGGCTGCTGCTCCTTTGCATCACTGCAACAAGAGCACAATGTGATCAAGTTTTAGTACTGGAGCACACAAACATGTCAGTGTGTCACTGCAGGTTCACTGGTCCCAAAAAAAACAAAATGTGCTGTGTGGAGTTTAACCATTCGATACAGTTGTTTATTCACTGGTTTAAGTCACAGATCTACCCCAAAATCAAAAATACATGTTTTTCTCTTACCTGTGGTGCTATTTATCAGTCTAGATTGTTTTGGTGTGAGTTGCTGGCCGTATAGACGCCTGCCTTCTCTCGAATATAATGGAACTAGAATTTGAAAAAACTCAACAGCAATGTTTCTCTCCAGAAATCAGAACCCGGTTATTCAAGATAATCCACAGACCCTGTGAGCAGTTTCATGTAGGAACTATTTTCTTTCTACCGAACTACATCTGCCAACCGTATCACCGTGCAGAAGGAATCTGATAGACGATACTGCTCATCTGAGCTAGCTAATGTTCAGCTGATGTTTACATCTCGCTCTGTCACGAGCCTCTCGTCCATTACGCTTCCTTCTGTGCAGCGACACGGTTAGTGGGTGTAGTTTGGTCGAGAAAAAAAAGTTCCTACATGAAACTACAGAGACTGTAGATTATCTTCAATAACCAGGTCATGATTTCTGAAAAGAGACATTGGTGTTTTTTCAAATTTATTTTTTTGGCACCGAGCACCACAAACCAAGTGCCATTTGGTTCCATAATTCGAGAGAAGGCTCTGCAACTCACACCAAAACAATCTAGATTGGTAAATAGCAAAACAGTTAAGTTAAGATTTTGGGGTGAACTGTCACTTTTTAAGCAAAGAGTTTTGTGTGAATTTACATGGCTACAGTGAAACAACCACACAAAGATCATCCTGACCTTGCTAAATCAGCCATTCATCTTTTTGAGTGAGTGATTTAGTTGTTATCAGGAACTGATAATATTGAATGAGCATAGTTAAGCCATTCTTCCTCTGCAGCTGATTTAATGCTGGAAGTCACTCCAGCAATTCCAGGTGACAGTGGATGGGAGAAAAGTCAATAGGATATGGGTGGCACTTGACATTTGTCTGAGAGACTGCGTCATGAGTAATTAGACGAGATGACATTTCCATTTTGTTGAGATCATTTGTAGAGATCGTGTGAAGTGAAGAAAAAAAAAAAATCTGGAAGCCATAAAAGCGCTCTGTGAGCATCTTGTTTCAATGAAGAGAGCAGAGTGCAGCTCATACTAATGACTGCCAACGGCCCCTATAGCTATTCTTTAGTATTGCATCTAAGGCGCTGGCAGTTGAGTTGAATCTAAGCAACAATGTGGTACACTTCAATAGATGCATTCCAGTTTTTGAGCAATTATAGAGCCACGAGCCATTTCCAGAAGAGAGGGATGGATAAGAGGCTGCAAAAGAAAGCCAGAAATGCAGTAGCTTCCACACAACATACAGTTCCTAGATCTTACAGGATGAGGCTGGTTATTTTCTAAATTTCTGTTAGTTTCAACAAATCCTGTGGAAAGACCAAAACCAACAATGACTTGTCCAACTTGTAGACACAAATAAAACATTATAAAACAGGTGACAAATACATATTCCTTTTTTTTTTAAAGGCCAAATAATTGTGTTAAATCAGCTGAGGACTTAGTATCCATGTCCGTTATAAGGAACATGTGAAACATGTCAAATGAGAAATAGATAGATAGATAGAGAGATAGATAGAGAGAGAGAGATAGAGAGAGAGAGAGAGAGAGATAGAGAGAGAGATATAGATAGATAGATAGAGAGAGAGAGAGAGACAGATAGAGAGATAGAGAGATAGATAGATAGATAGATAGATAGATAGATAGATAGATAGATAGATAGATAGATA
>JAOVVB010254551.1:0-19877 GCA_028570985.1 Heterobranchus longifilis
ACACACACACACACACACACACACACACACACACACACACACACACACACACACACACACACACACACACATATAAGAAGGTATTGGGGGTCACAAAGAGAGTGATGCCTTATCTCTGCTACAATAAAAAAGGGAAAACTAGTACATTTCGGTATTAAGATGTGATTTTCCTGAATGCCTTAAGGCAACTTGAAATAGTGAACAGTCACTGTTGTCTCCTATAGACAGAATCTGTCCATTATCAGTTTGGGATATAATCAAATAATGTGAATGTAAAAACTAAGAATGAAATACTTCTACAACTCACTGCTGGTGGGATCGACACGTGAGTTTGGAAGTTTAAAGGCCCCCTGTGGAGTTTTTAACCACTAGTGGCATTATGGAGCAATGCTTGGATCTTGTGCTTTATGTACATGCATGAGCACTCGTGACGCAATCCATAGTGCCATGTTCTGATTAACAGTCAGTGGAGGTAACATGGATGTGAGCAATACGTGTTTGGAAAAAATAAAATAAAATGATCAGCTTTGCAAATGTTTTAAAAGAAAGACATTATTTCAGTGTGTTTGCAAAGATACAAATGCATTCATGTGATCAATTCTGAATGTAAACAATTGTCTTTGTTGACCAGAAAACTCCACAGGGTATCTTTAAAGAGCAACTTAACACCCCCCTGAAAATCTTGTTTTTACTGACGTCCAGCTTTTAGTTTGTGGTTACTGGGGCAACAGAGCACAACTCTGACCACGTTTCCATCCAAATGTTGTGCAAAATGCAACTGAATTTCAAGAAAATCAGCAAAAGAAGTTTCCATCAACTATTGTTCTGTTGGGAGCGCTGAGATGATTCCTTTGCAAAAGAAGAGGGCGCAATTAAAAGAGTGCCCGTCAAATCTCAAATGATGGAAAATGTGGCATTTATGTTGGTTTCATGTGAGGAACGTTAAAGTCTCCTCCTCGGTCCGCACCAATCTGATGTTTTTTGTCTGCCGTCATTTTGTCTATTCAGTGGTGCGGAAGCTTCAGGGGTGATGCTAGAATGGATGGTCCGAGGGGATGGATGAAGGTATGACCCTCCCTACTTCTGCCTCTGATTGGCTCACCCTGATATTCTCACCCTCACCTCAACCAATCTCACTCCTCGTGCCTGAACCAACCCAAACCCATGAAGGCAGCGAGTACTGGCCAATCAGAGGCAGAGCAGGGCGGGGCATGCCTTCGCCGACCATCCGTTCTAGTATCGACCGAGCGACCGACCATTTGTGTGACGTCCTGTTGGTTACTCTAACCCCCAATATAGCACACGTAGATTTTGTATTTCACAATTATTGTTTTCCGTCGGAGCGTAGAGATTTCCGAGCGCACTTGAAGGCAGCTTAATTTCACAGCTTCACAGAGAAACAAACATGGACTCCTGGGCAGATAAGTGGTTGTGTTTCGTATTTTTTTTACATGTTACATGATTGGTCACCTCAATTTTTTTGCCGCAGACCTCTGCGTCTTTTTTCTATACCCACCTGCGGCCCCCACCGCCGCAGCCTAAACCCACGACCCACATCAAAATGAACGGGAGAACTTGCGTTCTCGTCAGAGCACAAAAACAGTGTGAACTCACACGAAGTCACATCCTTCATATACGTCATAATTTTGCCATTGCATTCCATATTATTATTATTTTTTGTGATATTTCAACTTTGTTTTCCAAAGTTCCACCTCTTTTGAAATTGGAAATGCTCATAAAAACAGGTTGATGGAAACATTATTGAGGTGGTCAGAGCTGAAACAGACTTGAGTGAAACTCTGCTTTTCAGCCTGGTGTTAACTTACTTTTTAATCTCATTCCGCTGTAAAGATGGGCAGAAGAAATCTACCTATAGCGACACTAATGTGACTGTATCATGTCTTGTGTGTACTGTACGTGTGCTTATCTTCATGTTTCTGTGTGTGTGTGTGTGCTGTCCTGTGCTGCGAGCCACACCGCGACGGTAGTTTCTCATTCAGTCTACGCGGTCTCCAAACTACTGCGGCTGTAGAAGTGGGGCAGGTTTCATTGTGGCTGCACACGGAGACGGCATCAGCGTGATCGAGTCAGTCGTACAGCTAACGATGACTCTACACTATCTGACTGGGAGCCTCGCTTGATTGACCTCGTGTTACAGTTGAGCACATACAGGCCGCAGTCTATAGCCCAGCTGTCAGTGTGGAAGTGGGCCTCTGGAGTAGGACTAGTGTGTGTTCATGTATGCGTGACTGTGTGTGTGTGTGTGTGTGTGTGTGTGTGTGTGTTTGAGCGATCGCAGAGCATCTCTTGTGAGCAGCGTGGACGAGTGATTCACGAGCTCAGACTGATCCAAACCCTTCCTCCTCCATCCTGCTCCGTTTCCGCCCCGTCCGTTTACGGGACAGATGGGCGGTTAGAGATGATAAACGACAAACTGCAGATAGAGGTGGGGTGGAGAAAGCGCGGGGTCACAATCAGAAGCGGGAATTCATCCTGATTGATGTACTTAGCAGCTGTATTGAAAGACTGATTGATAGTCTGGCTTTTAGTCATTTTCTGAGCTGAATGGCCCCAGATGAATGGGTTTGGTTAAATGATAACTCTCCAGAGGGCTTGGCAGAGAGTGTGTGTGTGCGCACGTGTGTGTGTGTGTGCGTGTGTGTGCGTGTGCGTGTGCGGATACATGGGTGCATGTTTACGGTTATTTCCAGCTTGGTTTATGATGCTGACAGTATATCTATATGTGGGCGGTGCAGACATTTCGAATGTTATCACTCCCATTGAATGTGCGTCATCAGTGGTCATCAGCCTCATAGATATGGATTAGAAGGAGCCTGCTATGCCTACTAGTAGGTTTAGATGCACTTTCACTCCTGGATAGTGAAAAAAAACTCCCTGGCCTGTTTGTATTTCGTTAAACCAATCACAATCCGACGGTGCAGCTGCAAAATAGTGTCGGGAGGAAACCCGTTTCGGTGGAAAACCTCCACGAAAATGCTGTAAACATATTCTTTGTAGATCTTTACAATCATTCACTGAAAGAACTGAGCAGGACTGCCTTACTACACCATCCAAATCTTCAAAACTTCAAACTTGTCATTTTCAGCGTGTAGGTTGATAACTCGGAGGTTATCATTTGTTTCCCGTAGCAAAGGGACTTTGACAACCGGAACACGGACACAGACTTCCTGTGCGGACAGGAAGTAAGGTTTTATCCCCGCACTGTTTGGGAAGCCCACCAGACTACTCCTGTCATAATGCCTGTGGCCACTCGAGGGCCACTAAACGACAGACAGACAAAGTTAACAAAAAACTCAAAGGTGGTTATGTTGCCAGAAGCACGACTCTAAACTAAAACTACTGTTGCTCTGTGTCTTTACTGTATGTGTAATTAGGCGTCTGCTTGTTACCATATTGACTCTATAAGGTGACCTCAGTGTTTACAGGCTGCACCCTGATGGCCCAAAAAAACAAAACAAATAATGCTGCTTTAATGTCCCTCCTTGTGCATCCAAATCACATCCATCTTCCATGAACTGATCGTTCTCCTTTGGCTCAGTTGTAGCTAAAATTCCTCCATAAGTACACTGACGATAATTTCCAATTAAATAGTCTAAAATGTTGCCAGATTTCAACACATGCTGTGTGGAATCAGCACAGAGCAGCCAGAGTGATTATTTCCTGGTTTTGTCAGTGTTTCACTCTTGAATAAAAACCATCTCACTCATGGAAGTAATGACTCACAGCGAGTGACGGTGCCAGTTCATCAGCAGCCGCCCTTTTTTTTCTTCTGGAGAGATGAGCTGAGTGTTCAGCTCCCTTTGGAGCATTTGGAGGAAAATGTACGATGTTTATTGCCAACAAAGTTTATACTGTGATAAAAGAAAAAGACTTCAGGGTGTAGGCCTCCTAGTCTTCTGTCTGATCTGTGGTGATGCTGAAGAACAATAACTTTACAACCTCAAAATATGCAAAGGCTTTTTTATCAAAGCGGCCTTAAGTGAGATAAAGTTACTTCACTAAAAAGGGGCGATAAGAAAAAAGGCTAAATAACGTATTAAATTTGAATAATATAACTGTCGATGTATTTCTTTTCTATACTAATGTTTGCATTTTAAAAGTCAAGTTTTAAAAGGTTGTGGGATTTAGCTGACAGCAGTGAAATGAGGTTCGTGAGGATGCGGGTGTGTTCATGTCTCTTGGGTCTGATTTAATTCACTGTGAGTGTGACCCTCCGAGGCCCGGAGGTCAGACCGCCCTGCAGGAAAGAGAAGCCATAAAATGTCTGCAGCTTCCTCCATCTGTACAGTCCATCAGAAAACTCTCCTCGTGCAGACTTCTGCACGTGTGTCAGGGTCGCTGTACTTTCAGTGAAACAGCTTTACAACAGCAATCATACCAGGATGCAAAACTTAATTATTTAAAGTGGCCTGAAAACTGTGGCAGAATGTTTTAACATTGACTTACTAATAACAATACCACTTTCCAAAATCCACATGGAAAAGGTCTATTTTCATTCCAGCTCAAAAATATCGGCCGCGGTATCGGTAATGGGTGAATTTTTCCCCTCTAAAATCGGTATCGGTCTTAAAAATCCCATATCGGTCAGGTGCTAGTAATAATGGACTGTTTCAGTGATTATAATCTGTTTAAATTATAAAAATAAAATCTAAAACATTCACGCATGTTGTCAGTATTTGCATTTAAATGAAAACTCTTGCATTTATTTAAAAAATGTTTGGAATTCAAACTTTGATATTTTATAACAGCTTTGAATATTTTTGTTGTTGTTGTTTAATTTGCTATTATTATGTCTACCTATTATTTTAGATGTATTTGTCTCCTGCTAAGGGCACGGGCACACAGGCACGAATGCAGGCAAGTGACCATCGCCTGCCGATATTCGTGCTGGATGTGAGCAGTGCAGGTTGTGACACACACAGAAATCAGGTTGCTGGTTTGTAGTCTGTTTGAGGTTTTTGTATTTGTTGGTTTGTTGAGTCGGTGACTTTGTCAGTCAAAGTTCACCAAACTCTACGTGATGTATAGATGCAAATTTGCTTTGCCTCCAGAAGCAAATGTTTTATTCACCCCTTCTCCCGCATAAGTGAATGGAAGGCGAATGTTTGCCAGTGTTGATTTCAAACGTGTGACCGTGCCCTAACATTTACAGTTTCTTTAAAGCTGCAATAATGGTTGTGGTTTCTGGTTACTTGGGGGCAGTCATATTATTTATCTCCTTATAAAGGAAAATGTGTTAACAGCTGCAACACTATCATTCATTTATATCTATTCTTCTCTTAGCTATTTTTGGTCTCCTCCAACTCCCGAGGGAAAGATCTGGCTCTTTACCATCACTTCCTGTCCTGTGTCTCTGGGTGTGTGTGGTTTTTTGACCGTGTCATGTTGACCGTTGTTTCTGCCAATCACTGCATTGTTCCCTCTGGTCACCAGAGAGCCGAGCTTTCCTGCCCGACAACTCTAAATAAAACGCCTGCACACGGGACAGTGTGTTTTATTCATATTTCTTTTACTGTTGTGGCAGTGAAAACATCAAACTAGGTTCACTTACAAGGTTTTTCTGAAGCTTTCAACCACATCCCATGGGCTTCCTCAGTTTCCTTCAGTCATGTGATAACAGGTTTTAATATAACACATTTTTATCTTAGTTTGAGAAAAAAAAAACAACTCAAGGTCCACTTCCTATATTTTCCCGAGCTTTCAACCACATCTCATGGGCTTCCTCAGTGGGTGGAGTTTACGTCAGTTATGTGGTAACAGGTTTTAATATAACAAATTTTTACCTTACGCTGATGAAAAAAACACTTAACTCAGGGTCCACTTACTATCTTTTCCCCGAGCTTTCAACCACATCTCATGGGCTTCCTCAGCATATGGAGTTAGCTTATGTCATGTGATAACAGGTGGTATTATAACCCATTTTTCTGTTGAAAGGTGATCTTTGGAATTGGATGTGAATGTCCTCGATGATCAAACTCCATCCATTGAGGAAGAACATGAGATCTGGTTGAAAGCTCAGGAAAAAGTGAGCAAGTGGACATTGAGTTTCCAAACGTTTCCAAAGTTAACAATGAACTTTGACGCTCAATAGGAACCCTATATACTCTCACTCCAAACAAAAAAAATGCACATAGACCTAATAAGTCCTTATCCTTTAAAATCCCTTTAAATCTAAAAAGAAACAGCTTCAGCCGGAGGCAGTTGAAACTAAAACTAAATAAAAACATCCCTGTTTCTCTGATAGTTGTTGTTGTTGTTTCCCAGAGCGACAGATACAAACCAGATGCTCGACAGTTTAACTTCCCAGCAGCAGTCATACAGTTAGGCTATTGTTTAGTTATTGTTTATGGATCAGATTTGGATTTCTAATTCTAATGACGACGTTTTGATGACATTCCTGTATGTAACAAAAGTCAGTGGTGGAAGAAGTAGACTTCATATCTTTTATTTAAAGGCGCTGTAAGTGATTTACACTTTGTTAACATAAGTGTTAAATAGCTCTACCTTCCGACAGCCATCACTGATACAGAGTGTTTGGTCAGTAACGTGGGTCTCAGTCCCTCCGCTCTGCAGTAAACATAAAAGACATTTCTGGAATCCTCTCTCCTGATTGGATGGGAACAGGATACCAGAAAATGTCTTTTCTGTATCCTGCAGAGCAGAGGGACTGTGAGACCCACTCTATATCAGTGATGGCTGTCTGTATGTAGACCTATTTAACACTTGTTTAAAAAATAAATAAATAAATAAATGCCACTTACAGCACCTTTAATTGGTTGAATCATTTCTCAGGCAAAAACAGTAAGAAATATGTGTACTTTCGTATTTTTCATATAGTTTCATTGTGATAAGGATTTAAATGAGTCAAGTTGGGAATTATAATGGTCATCGTTCACTTTTTTGCCATTTTATAAACCAAACAATAATAACTGAGAATAATCATCAGATTAATTAATAATCTGTAGTTGCAGCTCTATAAAAAACACAGTCTCACTGCACATTAGCTGCGGGGACAATGTGCGAAAAGATGACGACTAATTTGTGTCTGTTTATTCTATTTCTGTCAACACAAGCAGCATGAAGCCTGCTGCATCCCACACTGACAGCGTCACAACGTATCATTAAGTGCTGCTTCTCTGCGATAATTTAGGAGATCATCTCATCGCAGAGGCTTCAGATCTGAGCGCCTGCGGAGCCGCGGCGTGGAGCTTTTTTTGTTCCGTCTTCAACAGCGTCAGATCGTTCGTCATCATTAAACAGGAGCTGGTTTCCTGCTGCCAGTCAGAGGGAAAGACTCTGCCACCACCGACATGACCGACATACACTCAGATCAGAGGTGACCCCCGCTAATGGCTCAGCGGCCGCCGTTTAAACTTCGCCGCCCCCTCAACAACAAAAGCATCAATTTTCATGAAGCCCCTCCAATTCTCTTAAACCCTTCAAACAGTAAATAATTGAGCCTTGTACTCAGCCGGTCTTATCTCTGCAGGGTGTTGCTCTCATGAAGTGGCTGTTTGCACTCACACTCTTTTACACACCAATGGATAGACCACACACACACACACACACACACACTCTCACTCACTCCCTCCGTCCTCCACCCATGGCTTTATTAATTTCTTCCTCTCCCTCTATCAATCCTGCACACACACACACGCACATCGCCCCAGGGGGTCTGCCTCTTCCCTGCTTTCATTAAATCATAAACTGCGGGCCAATGGGGGCTCTTCGTCATCATTAATCCAGATTAAACACAAATCTCCAGTTCTGACTCACACCCGCAGACAGTTATTTAACGCTGCATCCCGTTACTCAACATAAGTCATCATCAATGGCCATTTTGTACGCATGTTACTGGGACATCTTTTTTTATGTGTTTTTTCTGCAACTCAAGGTTTTCAAGTGTGTTCTTTTCAACCATTTGCTCATAAATTGATCTGTCTGACATTTGATACAGTCTCTCCAAACCCAACTAACCAGTCTGTCCCTGCCGTCTCCCCACATTTTCCTCTACGTCCGTCTCAATGCCAGAAGAGATTTTTAAAGAGAGGAATGTATAGTGTGGGAGAGAGAGATGTGAGTTGACTCCCCAAGTTAATGTATTTCCAGGCTGAAGCAGAAGGTCTCTCTGGGTGTATTAACAACAACAATCTGCTACATGGATTCTTTATTAGGTGATAATGGACAGATAGAGAGATATGTCACTCCCCTGTGTGGCCCAACAACTTCCAGTCATTGCAAAAAATATACTAGAAATCTAAACCCAGAACTCTTCTGATATACAGCAGCAGGGTGCAGTGCTTAAGATATGCAGCAGACAATTATTAAAGATCTGTCAAGGTAGAATGTATTGTCCATATACAGTGCAGTACTCCACAGGTACACATTAGGTTCAACTGAGGGCCGATTTTGTTCAGTATTATCCAACAGGGGGGCCAACATACTTTACTGTTTTACATATTTTACATTTTAGTGCTCAGAACAAGGTCTGTGGATTATCTTGAGTATCCGGGTCATGGTTTCTGGAAAGAGACATTGCTGTTGAGATTTTAAATGTTATGTTTTGGTGCTTTGAGCACCAGAAGGCATCTAGTTCCATTATATTCAAGAGAAGACTGACGTCTCTACGGCTGATATCTCCAATACTAGACAACTCACACCAAAACAATCTAGACTGATAAATAGCTCTACAGGTAAGATGGAAAATGTTATTTTGCGGTGAAGTCTCCCTTTAATGCTGCGATCTGTATGCAGCAGTTCAGCTCTTCACATGTAATTATAGAAACAGCAAAACAGTCACACATTCATTGCTTTTCAGTTAAAAGATCTCTCTTTTGCTTCACTGACTACAAAGTGTAATTGCGACTTCTAACATTGTTTGTGACAAAAACAGGTTGAGTGTGATGTTTACTTCCCTAAAGCAGATAAATAATATTACCCTCTGCTGTGGTTTACAGTGTGACAGTAGAAAACCTCCCAAAACAACTCAACATCAGCAGCAATCCAGCACAAAACACTCTAGCGGTAGACCGATTAATCAGGCCGACTAATAACATTTTGAGATAATCAGCATCGGCCGATTAAACTGCAGAGTGCACAGAGATAGAAAAGGACTAAAAACAAAGAGATGCTGCTTTGTGTTCCTGTGCACAAACATTGTTTTTATTTATGTAAGTTTATATATTTCATAAACAAATAGATGCTGCTATCTGCTGAATACGTGTTAAATTAATGTTCACTGAAGTTCAGCAATTTTGTCACATTTGTTATTAGCATTAATATTATTTTTAAATTGTTGTAGGCTATTTTATCAGATGCAAAAAAAAAAAAAATCCCAACCCAAAAACAAAATCGGCAGTATAAATCAGCCATCGGTCAGCCTGCTCTTTAAACATCAGTATCGGCACCAGCCATTGAAAAACCCATATCGGTCGACCACTACAAAACACCCATAACACTCATGAGAATTCATATTTCACCACTGTGTAAAACCAACTGCATGAAAGCATCATAATTCACTGTGCCATAAAAAACCCCATAAAATACTGACGCAAACTGCGCACATGCCATAATATGAGCAACAGGAGAGCAGAAATAAGCAGCTAAGAGAAAGCAACTCATTAGTATTAGCAGCCTCATACATACAGCAGCTGTGATACAATCAAGCAAACACACGAGCATCAACACAATGCACGATAGCTGCACAAACAGCAGCTTCTTACCTTTAACATGCGAAACAGATCCACGTGGTCCACAGCTGCAGCACAGGGAAACGTCTGTAATTAAATGGAAACAGTTGATGAACAAACAAGCAGCAGTGTCGGCAGCAAACACAGTTACTCCTGCACAACGTAATCCTGAAGCTTCATCATCAAACGTTAGCATGTTTGCTGCATTAATCAGTCGCAGGTGGTTTCAGGTGTGTTTCAGCAGGCTGGCAGGGAAAAGCAAAGGGGCGGGGCTTTGAGATCAAGGGGTGCGTTGGATTTATGTTGCAGCAGGTAGAGTGAGTCATGTCACAGTTTCAAGGTTTCAACATGTATTGAAATAAAGTAAGTAAAAGTAGCAATGCCACAGAATAAAAATACTCATTTACAAGTAAAAGTAACTTAAGTAAAAGTACATAAGTATCAGCAACAAAATGTACTTAAAGTATCAAAAGTACTAAATCTAATCATCATCTAATCATGTTATATTATTGGATCAGTATTGTTGATGTAGGTTATAAATCAGTAAGCAGTACTTTGCACATCTGAGTATTCAACTCATAACTTGACGCGTTACATTAACGCAATTTTTCTTGCACATTACATATATATTGCTTTTACTGTGAACATTTGCACATTCCTGTCAATAATTCCTTGTACATATTTTTTAAACTATCCATCTCTTCTTCACACAGAACATACTGTTTAAATATTCCTTATTGTGTTCTTTCACTTAACTTCTTTTTTTCTGTTTGTTTGTTATGCACCATTACATCATGACAAATTATTTGTATGTGAAAACTACTTGGCAATAAATCTGATTCTGATTTCCTGATTTTTGATTTCTGATTTCAATATTGTCATTGGTCAATGTGAAGCTCATTTTTAATGGCGTCTGGGATGTGGACACCTCTGGGGTGTGGACATCTTTTCCTCATATATTTTCCTCACTATATTACAAATGGATACAAATAAATGGTGATTAAAGTTGTAGGCAATGAAAACTCATAACAAGAGATTCTTACATCCCATAGTAGGAGAAGGGGTGTAAAGAACAGTTTAGACCAAAGTTAGGATCGGGACCCAAAATGGGTCGAGGACCAGTTTTTACTGGGATGCTAATTGTCAGAGTAAAGTGCACAACAATGCTATGATAAGTGAAGTAATTTTCCTAATTAAAATAGAAGAAGAGCGTTCCCTTTTGCAACGCTTGTCAATGTCATCTCAGATGCTGTGAGTTTAATTTTTTTATAATAATATTCTCTGAATTACATTTGTGCTGTGATCTACTTTTCAAATACATTTTAAATGTATGGTTTGTTGTGTTCATAAATGTAGATGTTATAGCAATTCATGATGTATTTCTGTAAGTTTGGGTCCTGGGGAGATGGCAAATTTTTCTTTTGGGTCTTGAGCTGAAAAAGTTTGGGAACCCCTGGTTTAGACAGTTTTCCAATTTAAAAACATTAAAGGGTTATAAAATTTGTTTGTGGAACCCCTCAACGAAAATGCTTAAATAAATGTAGTGAAAAGTACAATATTTCTCTCTGAAATGTAGTGAAGTAGAAGTAGCACAACATATAAATACTCAAGTACATTTTAAGTTAATAATGCAGATCAGTTGCATATGAACATAATTTGTATCCAGCAGAGCTGAAGAAAACATCCTCCGTCTCCTGCTTTGGTTTTTCATCCTCTCCTCTCTCACCCTTCATGTGGCCTCAAGGGAAGAACTCACTAATCATGGCCCCAATTCTGTCTGGTATCACAACCGCATCCTATTCCCCGGGATGGTGTGGCCCACAAAATCCAAAGTCTTCCTCATCATGTATGCTGGGACGGTGATTCTGCATCACTGACTCTCCTCGGAGAGAGGGATGAGGAGCAGCGGAGAGGAAGAGAGGAAGAAGAGGAGGGATGACTCTTTGGAGATCCCAGGTGTTAAAAAGGGTGTTTGTGTGTGAACACAGTGCTTATTATAGACAAATACATACATACAAGTCAAGACATCCAGGGTGTTAAAGGAAAATAAACGTTTTGTTTTTTATTAAGGACAGAGCCGGTTCAATATTCTTTCAATATTTATTCTCCTAAAACTCAATTTCTTACCATCATTGTGACTCAGCAGTTTGATTCCCGTTGACTCACATCCTCTAACCTTTTGAATCAGGTGTATTCATTCTCTCTGCCTTCTAGTCCAGGGCCAGGTGTGGGCAGTAGTACTGCCAAGTTAACCCTAAGAGACCCGCAGCACCGCCGGCAATCTCAGTCTTTAAGAGTCTGTAGCAGGCTCCATTTTAAAGCTATAGAGTGGAGATATTATTTTGTATATCATACAAAACTAGACAACCTAAGGCATCCATTGGTGGCCAGCCATGTTTGTCAGGAAGTGGGCTAAATAAAGCTCCAAATGTAGGCTACATTTTGGCAAGGGGAAAAACTGGCATGGCCATTTTCAAAGGAGTCCCTTGACCTCGCACCTCAAGATATCTGAATGAAAATCACATTTACTATTTTCTCATGATGTTAAAAGCTTATCTGAAGAACAATGAAATGCCTAACAAATGCAGATAGATACATTAAAACAGGATTGTTGTGGATCTCACAATGTTAACTGTACTGTGGCCGCCCATATGAAAAAACTTCTGGGGGTGCCACTGAATGTTAATTATTCATAGAAGTGGAAGACTGAATCTGAGTTTTAACTCTGACAACTCTTTCCTGGCTAAATAATGAACGGATGGCCCAATTTTAACAACACCCTGTGCAAAATATTCTACTCTCTTTTTGGCTTTTTTTTTATTTTTTAAATTGACCTTTCCCTGCTCTTAAGCCCTGCAGCTGACCCATCTACAATATTCACATCACCCCATTTCTTCTTTTATGTTCTCCTGCCTTCCTCGTTTCCTTTATCTCCACCCCCTTCACTTTCCTCCTGCAGGTATTCCTCCTTTCTGTTTCTCCTTTCCGCCTTTCCTTCACTATCTCCTCCATTCTTCATCTCAGTGACAGACCATTGTGCTTGGTAACAGTCGCCTCGAGTCAAAACAACACACAAAATGTCTCGGCTGCAGTTTGATGCACACTGATATAGTCACAGCTGAAATGTCAGGGGCAGAGCCTGCTGCTAACTCTCAGCACATCTATTCCTCCACACTCCACGCTGCGTAGAAAATAAGAAATGAGCTTACAGAGTATCAACCCTCTGCTGCACAGTGAAGTGCTTGTCAAGCTCTGGGTCTATTACATCCGAGTATTGTCATGCAAATGATGATGTACCAAATTAGAACGGCTTAGTGGAAACTGCAAAGTTTGATAAAAATGTCTTTAATATTCCCAAGAAGTATAATTGTAACGTGCTTAATGCTGAGACAGATGTCTTTGTCTGAAAAATGGTGATGAATTAGAGGAATTAAAATAGAAAGTTCTTCATGTTGTCTGTCAGGGGAGATATAAATATGCAGGAAGGTCTCTCTGTCTGTAGCAATGACTATATGAAAAGTAATGCATTGTAATTCGTACATAATGCACATAATTGTGAGACATGGTGCCATTATATAATGTCAAGAGTCTGAATCCAACTAAAACCTGTGTTTTCATGTCTCATAAAACCAAAAACTACACAATCAAACATGTGATCCGAAATTGGAGAAATTAACAACATCTGCAACCAAGGTTGCAGCTTTCCGTCACGTTAGCATGTAGCTATGTAGCAGTGTATGTAATGTCAACACTGCAGTCACATGCCTGGTGCAGATGACCATACGGAAATCCAGCACGAGTTGACGTAAGCTTGAGCCGAGAGTAGAAGAAATGGTTGGAAATGGTGAGTTTTTTTGCTCACAGGGATTACTTTTATATACGTTCATTGCATTGTTTGAAATGTTGGTCAGGTTTAATGTGAACACAGACATTGTAACATTATATATATATATAACAGAAAATAAGGAAAAGCATAATAGGTCCCCTTTAAATATATTGAGTCTAAAAAAATACCAACATGTTAGCAGAAAGGGCTAAAACACCCAAACTCTGCTTAAAACATATATTATTTCTAAAGCAAATAATAATCAGCAAATAATGAAATATATAGAAAAGTATCAATTAGTTTCCAGGCAGTTGGCATGCCACATAAATTATCTGCAGCTTCAATCCAAAAATAGCAGACATCAGTAACCATAGCGCTCTAACCCAGCGTGAGTGTGTGATGGTTAAAGAACGGCTTAATTGCACTCAGAGGAAACAGTGACTGTGTGCAGGCGGTCTGGGTATGATAGACGTATTGCTAACACAATCCCTGTGTTGCATCAGTTCAGAAGGTGAGAAATCGTTTGCAATAATGTCAGGAACTTTTGACTCTTTCTTAAAATTGCACCTGGTTCTTGTGACGCACCCATGTTTGTTTTCTTTTGCCATCTCTTCCAGCCTGCTGTAGTTTTTAGCGAGGAGTGTAAGCAGAAGCAAAGGTGAAAAGGGAGTGGGAGGGAAGGGAGGGAAGCATCTCTGCCCTTTATTTTAGTCTAAAGGAGGGAGAGGAGGAGGAGGAGCAGTGTGATAGGATGAGATGAGACATCCAGCACTGCCCCTGAGGAGGAACAGCAGTACTGGGGAAGCCTGATGAGAAGTGGAGGGCAGAGTGTGTGTGTGTGTCGTTGCATGTGTATAAAATCTCACCCTATTCTGAATTTCATGCAACTAATGAAATGAATGAAACTGAATAAAACTTTCAAAATTTGAAGTGTGCACATGTGAATTTACATATACTTTAGTGCAAAATGTGTGTGTGCGTGTGCGTGTGTGCGTGTGCATGTGTGTGTGTGTGTGTGTGTGTGTGTGTGTGCGGCAGGGTAATGAATGGCCCCCAGTTTACCTCAACCTCTCTCAGCTCTGTGATTAACTACCCCAGAAATACATCCCAAATTAAAGATGTGGGGTTTCAACTTTAACCCCCGTGGAGCACCTCGGCACGGCGCGGCCCTGCCCAGAGCCGGTGCAGCTGCTGCGGCCTGGCGATTAGAGGGCACTTTGATTTGATCCAAAACAAACCCAGTGTGGTCAGTGGAGGCTGGGACTAAAGTAAGAGAAGGATGCAGCTGGTGAAGACCCCCAAAATACCTCTGAACATTCACATCTACTGTATACGGACAATGACAAAAGTACAATCCCACTTTAAAAAATCCAAACTATCCATTAAAAGTAATCATTTTGAAGATTTCCAGTTAACTAAATTTCTGTTAAGTCACTATCTATCGCCAAATGAGGTAACACAATGGTGATTGAGCCCATGGCCCACTAATGAAAGCCTTTGTGCCTCTGTGGCGACATACCCGTGAAAAATCAACACAAGATGGCACCGTTTGGATCTCTAGAAAGTGAGATCCAAAAATACACCTCCTGCAATTAGACATTATCACCATAGCTGCCGCCAAAGAGAACGAAACAGAGATCTTTGAGATTATTACTTTAATCATATCATAAACAGTAACATGACATCAGTAAAGAGCACAGTCACAATCAACGTCCCTACTGCAGCCTCAAAATACAGATTTAGCCATATGAGCAGCCTTATTTTTCTGTCTATAGAAAACAGCCTGAGGGAAGATGCAGACTGCAGTAAATGTCCACCATGTCTCTCAGCCCACCGCCAGAATAAAATGTTGACATTGTAAGTTTCTGCAGATGACGGAAATGTTACATTTGTTTGTTTGGGTGTGGACATTTCTAGCTGTGGTTGTGGTGACAAAAACAGGTATTTTAAGCCAAAGGTTTTCCTTTTCCTAACCCTAAGTGGTTTGTGTGCCTAAACCTACCACGCGTCAGCCACATCCTACAACATAAAATTAAAAATTGAAGCATAAAGTTTCAACATATCTGCTACGTATGAAACGTACAAATGTAACGTATCCATGGTTTGCAGAAACATTTATTCCAACATTTATTCTGGCGATAGTGTAGTGTCTCTTCTTCAGCTTCTTCCATCCCGAAAGTTCAGCACAGCAGCGGCCATTAAACATTTAATAGCTGACTTTTACTAGTTTATCAGAGCAACAAAATCCTTTTCCCTCAGCACATGAATATGCAAGGAGACTCTGTCATTGCATGAGCGATATAAAGGCAGACCAGGGCACGGTCACACTGCTGGCTGAAAGCCGCTGTTGTGTAGCCTTACATCACATCATCTCCTGGTGCAGAAAAGCACACTACTGAAACACTAACCCATTAGCAATCTCTGCTGGCTTTTTTTTTTCTGTGTCACGGCTTCCTTTTCTGTGTCGTCCCAGCTGGAATGCATGTGGTGGGTGAATCTCTTGACTTGGATCCAGAAATGTTAATATTTCTGTCACTGCAGCAGGAATCCAACACTTCGCAACAGTGACAGGAATTTCCAAACAAGTCATGGTGAAGTACAGCAATGACCCACTGAACACTAGATGTCCTTTTCTTTCGCATCAACGCTGTGGCTCCCAGAATGTTTTCAAAAAGGTTTGTGCAATACGATCCGACAAGACATACTGCAATTTAAGATAAGACATCGCAGCAATTTCATCACTTTTAAAGTTAATGTAGCCTCATTTTAACCTACATGACTAAAACCATTTAGATCTATTTTAAATAGTTAATTCACATTGCCTTGTAATGCAGTATGCATGTGGTCAGACGAAGGCAGTGTAGCAGTGTACAGCAGTGTGTGAGCAGAATGCTAACATAAGCATGCTAAAATACTCAAAATGACAGAATATGCTGACGTTTAGCAAGTTACATGTTTAACATGTTTACTATCTTAATTTACTAATTGAGCTGAGGCTGATGGGAAGGTTTGCAGTAGGCTATATGGTCATAAATTATTGGATTTTCTTAATTTTGACTTGATGATGGTGCTAGACTCACCGTATGTGAATCATGAACATCTTTACTAAATTAGGAGCCAATTCATCCAATTGTTGTTGAAATATTTCCAACAAGTCCTCCAAGCCATATGACCACATAGGTTGTGTTTCCTAAATTAACACGTCTTCATACCCCTCCTCCAGCCCGCTCCAGGACCGACACACTGACTTTGCCATCTCTAGAGACACACTACTAGCCTGGCTAAAAAAAAACAAATCAAAAGAAATATGGAGTTTATGCTTAAGTCCAGTAATTTACACTTTTGACCTCTGGAGACAGTAAAAAGCCCAATCTATATTTCAGTTTCAATGTATTTATTTATTTAAAAAGGTACAGGGCATATTAATAAACATTTACATGTAAATATGCAAGATTTTAGCCGTAGGCTAATTTCCATCTTTTAGTCCCTTGGTAGGTGGATGTTACACAGTAAACAGAAAAATTACACAACAACAACAAAATAGGTGAAATAACATACAGAGGCTTAGTAGTGACATCAGCTCACAAAGACACACATACAACAGCACAAAAAGAGGTTATACGAATGTCGTTAGACAAACCAGGATTAAGTGACTGTAGTTAAAGTGCTGAAAGTGCTAAGTGTTAAAGTGGCCAGTGCTTGAGTGCAGGTGTTTATTGCACAGAATTTATTGAAAAGTGATGGTGTATATTGCACATCATGTAAAGTGCTAATTGCTTATATATTGCTCATATATTTACAGTACCAAAGAGTCTTATGATCAATATATACGGACTGATGGCGCTCTACAAACAAACCAATGCATTTGTTAAACCATCAGTCACAAACTACCAGGAGGAGAGTCAATGAGCTTCATTGAGCCACAGATGTTGAAAAACCGCAATGACGCAGAAATCACATGAGGACAAATTAAGGTCAGTTACAAACATTCACCAACGGGAGCTGCCCAGCGACATCATAGTGCTGTACTGTTGTGTGACTTGCTCAAAGGCACAACAGTAGTATTCCCAATGGGAGAGTATTATTTATTCATGCACTCCCCTAGTTTTTGCCAGTTGGTATACATCTCTGTTACAAGCCCCACATTTCTAACCTTTAGGCTCATGTTGCCCTATTTGCACAAGAAAATGAGTCAGGACATTTCGCTTGTAGCTGAATTTGATTAAATATGTGAAATGTAGGGCTGCGTGTGGAGTTGCCATCAGCATTAGTGCAACAAGACAGCAAGCTCAATGCTCAGTGCCACAAATAAATGAAACCACAATGCAAAAATGTAAATGTAACTGTAATAACTTTGGTTTGGTTTTATCTGTCTAATACTTTGGTTTATAGAGCCTCTTTCCCACAGGATGCTCGAACATTTTTCTAAATTAGTCGGCACAGAGTTTCAACAAGAAACTGAATCGCCTAGCTATAAAAAATAATGCACAGAAGTGATTTAATGTCTCAAATATACAGATTTTAACCCAAACCACAACCTTTTTTTTCTAACACAACCAAGTTGTTTGTTGCGAAAGTAACGTTTAGGTATGAGGGCGAAAAATGCTCATATGGGTCGTATTAGAGAGTATAGGGACAAACGACAAATAGTAGCATTATCATTGTGTGAGAATGTTAGCATGCTGACGTTAGCATTCAGCTCAAAGCACCATTGTGCCTCACAGAACCACGAGCATGACTGTGGACTCTTCGAGTTCAATATTAAATATCTTATTTTGGAATTGCTCATTTTTAGGAGGAGATTTTGTGCCGCACTAAGACTCTCAAGGAGCTAAAAATAGCAGCATCAGGATACAATGAAGCACATGTTATCAGATGAAAACGCCTCACAAGCATTTTTGTTTCTCAGGAGCTTGAGGGAGTCTTAAAAAGGTCAAACACTTTGATTTCCAAGTTAAAATCCCTCACCGGTGTCCTTTCCCCGATATCATATACATCACTTTAATCAGGCTCTTGTCTGAATCCCTTTGTGGGCTAAAATAGAAACATTCAAGCCTCACCTGGCCTGAGATGCTCCCAGTGTGTGTGTGTGTGTGTGTGTGTGTGTGTGTGCATGTGCATGTGCGTGTGTGTGTTTGGTGTTCCTGGTGGTGTGGTGGGCCTATAGGCCCAGTCACAGTCCTGCAATCTGCAATCCTGATTATGCAGCGTTTCATTAAGAGCAGCAGATGAGCCAGTGAATGAGAGGAAGCAGTGGAGAGAGAGAGAGAGGGGAAGAAAAGGATAGGAAGCAGAGGGCGAGAGACGGATAATCAGAGAAAGAAAGAGAACGGAAAGTCAACATTTAAGTGTGTGTGTGTGTGTGTGTGTGTGTGTGTGTGTATGTGTGTGCACGTACGCTGTATCCCTCACAGCAGTTGAATATTTGTCCTCTCCCTTCATGCATGCGTCAGTGTCCTGTCACTATGACTGTCTGCTATCTTTTGTCACTTTGTATTTGCTTGTGATGTGCTGAGTGTGTGTATGTATGCAAGTGTGCATGCACTTCTGTGTGTGTGTTTGTTTGTAATCTCTCATCTTTTTTTGTGTTTGTGCACATAATTGTTCCTGTTTGTGTATCTGTGCACTAGCCTCATTGCCTATACTATAGGGCTGCACAATATATAATTTTTTTTATCGTGATTGTGATATCAACTTGCGCAACAAAGATATCGCGAAAGACTGCGACACATTGCACAAAAACACTTTTTTGAGTTAGTTAAAAGAAAGTATTAGTAGAAAACTGCACTTTAAATGGTAAATATCATTATTTTTTATGGTGCCTTTTGTGTTCAGTTAAATAAAAGAATATTGGAAATAATTTTCTTTCTTTTTTTTATTCTGCAAGCAATTAGTTGTATTTTAGCGGTTCCATGAAAGCAGCAGAAAGGCAGAAGTGAGTACAGTTTATTATCTGTTTATTTATCGCAAGGAATATCGTTATCACGTTACTCAACACCGTTATTGAATATTGCATATTTTTCTCACATCGTGCAGCCCTAGCCTACTACGTGACCCTTTCAGCTTGTCTTAACAGTTGGGTAGGTTTGAATCCATTGCAAAGATGTTTTGAATTTTAAAAACAGGCCTGCTTCGCTGTGTAAATATTGCATTGCACTGTGGGTAGGCCTGTCACGATATCTACTTTTGTTGGACGATATATTGTCCCAGAAATAATTGTGATAAATGATGTTATTGTCATTTTAAGACCATTTTATGCCACTGATATAATGATAATATAATAGCATATAAGTACACCCTTTCATAGAGCAATGGACTTTTAATTCTTAAGAATATTCAGA
>JAOVVB010254578.1:0-19872 GCA_028570985.1 Heterobranchus longifilis
AAAATAAAACAGGAAGTCACAAGACAACACATACACAAGACAGAACTTTAACAAAATAAACTTAACATAATTTACGATTCATGACAGTTTAGCCAAGAGTTCCAAGTAAAACTTGGAAGTAAAACTGCAGTTTTCTTCTGAGAAGACAAACAGTAAACTGAGGTGGGATCTGATTGAAATAAGAAGACACAGAACCACAAATGCAACTGTAAAAAAAATCTATATTTGCTCTGTTAGTCCTCCCTTCTGTCCCATGCTTTCCATCATTGTTTCTTCCCAGCACTGCCTGCAGACACACACTGCCCTACTTTGGTACAAGTCGTATCCCTGCTCTAAAAACAGCCGCCGTGAGCGCCACAGGGCAGAGGAGAGGGAAAAAAAGCACTGCTTGGCCGTTGCCTCGCAGCGCTGTTTCGACAAGGTGGCAGAAGATCTATTCTGTGTCAGCAGTCCTGCTGGAGCGATTTGGAAGCGTTTACTGTGTAAATATGCCTCTGGTCTTTAAGTTTTGCCACACACCTCGGCTTGAGTCCATTGCAGTTAGTTTGCTTTTAGTTAATTGCATTTTTTATTAATCAAAAGTACAAATCAAGTCATGTAAATTTTTCAGCCTGTCCTGCAGAATAGCGCCCCTAATGGTCAGAGTAATTACAACACATATTGACGTTTTATTGTTAGGCGTCTCCTACTCGTGTTATGGCACCAAAACACAGGAAGTAATGTGACCGAGTATTTAGAGTGAGAAACACACAGGGATTCGTGTCCTGGTCGAAAATAAAATTAAACCGCAAGTTATTTTTAAGTGAACTTAACAACCGGAAGCACGTGAAGTACCGCGTCATCGGACGTACGTGCTGCGTCGTGTAACGTTCTGCCGCATGTGACACGGATACACAGAAGTGATTTAATGTCTTCTAACCCTACCAAGTTGTAACCCGACCGAAACAACTTCAGTTTAACAACGTTAATGGCACGTTTAAAACCGCGAACGTAACGTTTATGTATGAGGGTGAAAAACGGTCATATAAAACGGTCGTATTTACTCCGACTGCTGGGAGCGCTATTTTGGTAAAATGCTCGTATGAGTCGTATTAGAGAGTAGGAACAAACGACACATAGGTCTTATGGTTTGGAGGACTTGTTGACATTTTCTTTCTGTAATTTGTTCAGTTTCAACCACTTCATAAATTACAAAAGCTACCGTAACACCAGTGTGTTCTGTGTTTTAACTAATGGTCATTAACACTTTGTTTTGGTGTAGCAGACACACTGTAGGAGGGATAGACACAACGCATGGGAAAGCTTATAAATTGCACACTGCTTTTTGCGTGTTTCGCATGTCATTCTCATTCCCAACTCCTCACATCTGACATCACTTCAAACTATGACTCTTCATTAGCTTCACAATCTTAAATATGAGGTTAACGTTATGAATTCAAACAAAACTTATGTTGAGGCAACAAAACTCTTTTGGTTTCACGCGGGACATGAACAGCGGACTCCTGGGTAAAAGTCACGTGTTTGTTAGAACAGGGACAATAAGGACAACATCAGGTAAAAGTAATCAAAGGTGGAGTTGAGGATTGCAAAAAGGGAAGATGGAAAGAGAAACCTTTTTGGAGGAGGGGAAGAAGGAAAAAAAAAAATGCACACAGGGAGTGAGAAGCCAAGGACATTCAGAATCAACAAGAAAAAAAGAAGAGTTGTGAACAAGTAAAAGCCAGAGGGAAAGCCAAAGGTTCCCTCCTGTGAGATGAGTCCAGCGGGAGAGAGGACCAAATGGAATGGGGAAAGAAGAATCGGAGATGGACCGGAAAAAAAGGAGCTATAAAAAAAGAATGTAAAAGAAAGGAGAGAAAAAAAGAAGCACAGAGGGTGGCATAAAAAGGCCAAGAGGGAGAAAAAGGCAGAATCAGCCAGAAATGTCAGTTGCCATTGTCTAAAATACCAAGAGGAAAGAAAGAAAGAGGGATGGACAGAGGGGAAAGGATGGTACTAAAAAGAGAGGAAAGACTGTAAGAGAGGCAGGCAATTTAAGTAAAGAGTGTTAGATTGATAGAGAAAAAACACGGACAATGATAGGATGTTTAAAATTAGAAAGAAAGAAGATGGTAATGGAGGAAAGAAGAGCAAAGTGAGAGACAGAAAACAGGGGAAGGAAGGTGGAAAGAATAAAGAAAGAAAAGGGGTGGGTAGGAAAAAAAAAAGGTCAGTGAGCGACTGAGAAGCAGATTAAAATGTCAGGGAGGAGAAAGGAAGGAGAGGGCCCCTCTCTGAAACCCAGAAAACCAAAAATCACCATCAGTCACTGTTCTAGGATAAGATGCAAGAAGGTGAGGAGGACGGGCGGGGAAAGAGAAAGAGAGACTGAGATGAGAGGAAAGACGGAGCACGGAAGAGAAAAAAAATAAGAAAGACCACGAGAAAGTGTGTGTGTATGTGCTTCTGTGTGATTTCATGAAACAGCCATTTTAAGCCTGGTATAAATCATCCTGGCACCATTATAGCAGATTCTCAGAGAGCAGGCCACCAACCCAATCAGCCCTGCACAGCATCCCTGTAGGCACATTGGCCATGACACACACACACACACAAACACACACACAAACACACCAATTACCTGCATACAATGTTCCTGCAGAGAGTGATAAATACTGACAGTGTTGCTTAAGCTACTTGAAAAGTCTCGTTTTACAAGCTACCCGTTGGAAGACATGGAACTGCAGCAAAGCTAAAGCAATACAGTCTCTGGATTATTAAAACGCAATTTAAAGAAGAAACATCTGTTCAAGAAATGAAACAGAAATGTTTTTGTTTTTTACATCTTTACCCCGAGAGCAGACTCGAGACATCTGCGTGCTGTGAGATTACATTCAGCGCTCTGACCAATCATAGCGTGCATTGTTGCACATCCCACATGATGTGCAAAGGTGATGAGGTAGGAAGGACAAGAGACCTTCAGGATCACAAATGTCAACAACCATGATGTCCAAAGCATCGGTATCGTAGACACAGAATCTTTTGTCGGCTACGACATAATACTAGCCAGCCTGTCCTCCTCCAAAAACATCCCCACAGGTCGTTTGTACAGAGAGCTTCGATGTTTCAAAGTTAAGCGCCCTCTAGCAGTTGTGTATTGCTGTTTTATTGTGAGGCGTCTCCCTATTCGTTGATGTCATGGCGCCAAAAAGCCAGAAGTAATGTTACAGAGTATTTAGAGTGAGAAACACACATGGGAGGGAGTGGTTGGTGGGCCAAGTTTTTTTTTAAGTGACCATAACAGCCGGAAGTATGTGAGTTTCTACATCATGAGACAAAAGTGATTTAATGTCTTGAATATCATGATTTTAACCCAAACCACAACCTTTTTTCTCACCCTATCAAGTTGTTTTGTTGCCTAAACCCTAAACCTATTGCCACAGTGTCCATTTTAACAACATTAACGGGCTGTTTAAAACCGAAAACATTTAGGTATGAGAGAGAAAAACACTACTCACCACTAGGGACGCTACTTTAGGAAACGCTCTTATGGGTCGTATTAGAGGGTCGGAACATACGACCTGTATGGTCGCTATACTTTTTTGAGAGGTAGGCAGTTGTCGGGGTGGTTACCCTGCAGCGTTCTGAAAGCCCCTTTAGCTTTAGACCAAAATGCCTCTGGATGTAATTGGATAGACCAACAACCAATCAGAGCAACGAAACCTACAACCAATCAGAGCAACTAAATGACTAAATGATGTGTTTTTTACACAATAATAGTGGCTATTGTACCACCTTCCATAAACATTTTGAACTGTGCCGGTTTTTCATTTCTCAGCCTGCCCTCAGCTTCTGAACCAACACCTTGATTATAAGCAAAGATTTAATTAATGCAACAGGTTTAAGAGCTGACAGCTGATTTCTACCATCAGAGCTGTGGGTGTACAGCTGCCAACAGCCCATCTTTCACTTCCAACACCTTGTTCTTTCCCCTGTTATGAATAATATTCTTTTAACACATTCTACCATAATAGCACAGACATTTGCATATTTTACCATCTGTCATGTGACTTTTCAATCAAGCTCACAAATGGAAGTTAACCAACAGTAACAGAGTATATGACTTTGTTGCAAGTACTTGTTTGGTTTCCTTTTTCCACTTACAGGTGTCGCATGTATATTTCTGTCTGTGTGGCTAACCCCACAAAAGTGAGCTACAAAAACCACATGGTCTCATAGGAAAGCATATAAATAGCACACATTTTACACCCCGTTATCATTCACAACAACAGATGTTTTCAGGATCTCTTGATGTTACTTTTACACATTATAATATGACACTTTACTACAGTCACCGTTTTGTGAATTCAAACAAAATAATAAAATAAAGATGCTAAGTAAATTAACATAAAACGTAAATTACGTGAGTTACGCAATCAAGGTAAATCCTGGGTCAAAGTACAGTTTTTGTCGGCTGTAATGAAGAACACCACATTCATTAGGGTTCTTACCCTATAAAACACTGTATTGCAACAAACTATATTCTTTAATCTGTCAACCAAATATTCAATTATCAGGAGCGATATACAAACAAATAATTATAATAAAGGCTTGAAATGCCAAATGTTTGGCTGAACCATACATTTTTACAATTCCAATCTGACATTAAACCTCTGTTGGAAATGTAGAAGTTTCTACCATGTTTCAGGTGCTGTTTGAATATTGAATGATTGCAAATATAACTTGGCAGATTTATTATAGTTCTCTCTCTTCTTTCTGTTTCTTTGTCTCCTCATCTGTTTTTGCTTCCTCTCCCTGCCTCACTTTCTCAAGGGCAGCTACCAAACCCAGGTAAACACATGTACTGTGAGCCACTACAGGGTTTTCCTGCCATGCTGGGTATTCCCAGGTGGTAAACACTCAAATTTAGAGACAAACATGTTGTTGCACTCTGAAGCTTTTCACACTTCTCCCACTTCCAACCGATGACCTCAGCAGGTGACTTCACTGATTACTTCCTGCCCTCTACTTGGGAGAACTAATCAGTGAAATCACCTGCTGGAGTCACTGGTTGGGATGAAAACCTGCAACCTAAAAATGATGTTTATAAACTACTAATTTGCTCTAGTAGAAGAGACACTGGTATTACAGTTTTGATCAAGATAATGAAACTTTTTTAATGAGTATTTGCAAAGTTGCAAAATGTTCAATATCAGTTTTCTACTAAATTGCTTGTAACATCTAAAGTATAATAAATGTTGTATGGTCATGTTTAGGCAACCCAAAGCACTTGGTTATGATTAGGAAAAGATATTTGCCAATTAAAAATGGAAAAGTCATGAGATAGAACATGTTTACTTTATCAAAATGTATCCAAAACCAACAATCTCTCCCTAACCTTAAGGGTTTATGTGATATGTGGGACACAGGGCACCAAGTCCTGTCTCAAGTCAAAAGTCCTGCACCATTATCCACAAACAAATACTGCCAGTAAAAATACTGGCACGACTACATTTTCTCCAAAACATATTAGACAAAACCATTTTGTGGTACAGTATATGAACATACGCAGGACTTTACGTTCTCAGGCACCATGCCGAATTTCAGGCAAAGAGCAGTTTTAAATTCATATAATACTTAAATACACATTTCCTCCTGACAACTTTTCAGACTCACAAATCGTTTCTTGCTTTAACCCCTGACATACGTTTTTACAAGACAGGGTCACAGACTGTGTGTTCATTAAAACTGCTTTTTACTGAGGTAATAACCTACAAAATGTCCAAAGTGAGGTCTCTGTTTTCCTACAGCTTACAGCAAGTTAGATTGATTTTTAAGATTTTTAAGACCTTTTTAATGCCACACTTGCAATGAAATTGCAAGACTAAGACTAATAATAAGAATATGAGTGTTGTTGGTTCCACTGTCCAGATCTGCATGACATTAATGCGAGACACATTTGGCAAATTATTTTAATAAATAGATGTTGCCAATTATTTTGACATTTTACAATTCAATGTAGGAAAATGTGATTCATAACATCCTACTTCCCATGTCTTGGCATTTTTACAACTTTTGAAAGATTGATTTAAGACATTTTGATACCAATTAAGGCCTTATTTAAGGATGTCAATGCCTTTTAAGACTTCTTAAGGATCTGCGGGCACCCTGGTCTGTGGATTACTTTGGAGTAACCAAGACATTGTTTAAGAAACACATTTCTGTTGAGTTTTACACAAATGTAAATATTATTTGCTCTGAGCTTTACTAACAAATGTTATTAAGCTCTGTTGTATTAGAGTGGGAGACAAGTCAAACATCTTGAGAAAATAAAATGCAAACTGCAATAAGTGTAAGTGAGGAAATATAGTTTTTTTTTTAAATTGTGTTAATTAATACCTTTAATCAATAGATAACTCAAATGGTTGCACACACACACGCATATTGTATTTGTATTTGGATGTTTTAATGCCTTCATGTCCACATTGTGAGTCCTGGACTGTGTGCAGCGCCACACACACACACACACACACACACACACACACTTAGACAGAATGAGCCAGTTGGAAGAAGTTCACAACTCCCTCTTGAATGATGCTCCTTCTGAATGCATGTTTGATCAGAGAGCAGGAGCTGCACTAGATCCCCCCACTTCTCTCTCCCATCAGTTTGTCTGAGAGCTTGTTAATGATGGAGGCCCTCATTAACAGACACTTGTGCACTGTATACAGGAAACACCGCTGTGATTTCAAACAGCAAAATCATTTATTTTAGCCTCATTAAACCAAGGTCCAAGCCTGTTATCTCAAATCTGATTATCCACCCATCCCTGCTGACTATTAGACAATTAGGTAAACGGGTCAAGTAATAAAATTAAACATAATTAGACTTTGTTTTCACAAATGCTTCTCCCAATGTAGATGTTTATTAGAGCTTTTTATCAGCATTTCATGACTGTCGAGAGGAATCAAGATCTGACATGTTTTCAATTGCCTGATTTGAGACTGCCAGGAGAATAGTTGCAGAAAAGTTTCTCTGATATGCTATGCATACATTTCAAAAGAAAAAAAAAGACACTTTAATAACTTCGTAGAGTATATTTCAAAATGCATTTCCCTGTCGTCAGTATGATTTGATTTGTAAGTAAAGGTCTGAATGCCCAAAACTCACTGAATGCAACCTCTGACACATATTGGCTGACAAGCTTATTTGAAGCTTCTATGGTTCACTGCAGGTGAGAGATCTGAAGCCTCGGAACCAGAGCACTCACAGAGGAAAGCAATATCCTGAATAAAATCTCTCTTTTCGTTCACTCTCGTAGATGAGTTTTATTTGAAACCAGTGTGGGATTCTTTCATGCACCTGACGGTCTGGTTCTGAGCATCGTGGTTCATGTTGCAGTCACCTGTCAGGTCTTTGTAATGCTCCTGAAGTTCAGAGAGATGGCACTCCACTGGACACCCCTCAGTATACATTTCACCTACAAAAAAAACCCCACAAAGGTCTGCAAGCACTCATTCTACCACCACACCAGATTCAGTTCTCAAATTTCACACATTAAAGTTTCTTTAAATATTCATCAGTTACTGACCGACACATGAACCACTCTTCACATCGGCATGAATTATATTCACCTCACAGCACTTAAGAAAATACGTCACATTTAAAGCTGGTTCACCTGTTATTTCCTTCTTCCAAAATAGTGGTGAAGAACACCAGGGGTAAATCCCAAGATTTTCATTAAAACAAAATTATGACTGATGTGTTAACTGCATGCCAAATTAATCAGAGCACACAATTTGCCAAATTGCCTCCTAAGTTATGACTGGTCGCTGACGAGCAACGTAGCATTTAAAAAGCTATTTCACTATGAAGAACCACACCATCAACAAGATGTGTTTAACCATTTATTAAAGAAAAGCATGATGGACTTGAGCTTCGACAGGGAATCCGTCGTAGGACCCGGGCACGAAGAACCCCCCTCAGGACCCTACGTAGAGGAGTGTAAGAGAGGAGAATAATGGGGAGAGAAGGAGGGGTGCAGAATACGAGAGCAGAACAGGAGGAGTGACTTAACAAAGTTAAGATAATACAGACAGGCTACCATTTCTATTATACAAAGTTGGCAAACACAGCTCAGAAAGGACCCGATGTGACTGTTGTCATCACATCTGTGGCAGCGTACCAAATGAACAACGGCTTGATCACCAGCAAATCAGATGCCAATAGTGTTCAAAAGGAGAGTACTAAGTGTTGACATAAAAGTACAGCTTCAAGTTTATATATCTCACAAGTTGACAGGGAATTACATCAGTCATTACACAGCCAACATTGTTCTTTCAATGGGCCGTCACTGGCCGCATGCCCACAATCCTCTTTCAGTCCAGGTACCTATCACAGGTTCAAAGTCTTCCCCATTATGCCTTGTGTCTATATTTATTTATTTGCTGTTTTAGGAACTTTTTCCAAACAAAGTATGTTTTCATGACTATATTTTCATATTTAAAAGAGAGGCTTAAAAACACAGAAAACACCCACCTCTCTAAAGTATCTGCAATGGTGACAAAGTGGGATACAACATTGTTGTTGTTGTTGTTGTTGTTGTTGTTGTTGTTGTTGTTGTTTACTGTGTCATGTGTCATGTTGCAAGTGTGAGGTGTACAGTGCTGTGGAAAATATTTTCCCCTCTGAGACAAGTCTAAAGTCTATAGTCTAAAATTTGGTGGAATTCAATGATTGGCATTTGACTGGTTGCACCTGCAGCTGATTGTGCCTCTGTTTCTGATTGGTGCAAGATCTTTCTAACAGTTAGGACCTCTCTCTCTCTCTCTCTCTCTCTCTCTCTCTCTCTCTCTCTCTCTCTCTCTCTCTCTCTCGCTCTCTCTCTCTCTCTCTCTCTCTCTCTCTCTCTCCTTTACAGCAACACTCAGTTGGCACCTAGACACTATACGACTTTCAAAGTCGTCAGATTGCTATACAGATGACACACGACTGTATGTCTTATAATGGGGTGTCTTGAAGTTGTTGTAGTTTGAACATTGCACTAGTGATCAGCGACAGGGGGTCACACATTACAAGATATTTAACTAAGAGGAATGCCTGTCAGGTCTGTCTGGTCTCCAAACTATGTTTAGTCAACAAAGCGCATGCAACAAGTGATAGGGTAAAAGACGCCAGACAGCAGTTCTTTGCTCCAAACATGGATGTCTGCAAGAAGCTAACATCCAAGTTGTTTGTGCACTGATTTGCAGTGTAAAACCAAGAAAAAGAAAATAAAACACGGGCAGCAAAGATTTTCTGTTCAGCAGAGAGAGTTGGAGATAAATAGATATTTCCCTCAGCCCATATATTGTGCTCTAATTGGCTTTAGCGCGTCGCTGCTGGATTTGGACTCACAGACAGGTCCAGGTATTTTACCTGCTATATCTCTCGGGTGTCTGCAATGCTCATGATAATTCATACAGCAATTGCTTCTGATCTTGGGCTTTTGTTGGCAATCTCCAAAAGAGGTTTGCAAGTGGCAGTTGTCTACACACCTTGTAGGACTGGTAGTCTCATAAAAAAATTAAAATAAATAAATACCTCTTACACTACTACTTTGTGAAATGGTCTGCCATGTTTTTTCTTCCTATTCAGGGCCAGAGGCTGAGACTCAAGGTTTGGAAATCCCTATCTGGTCATATCAGGCTCACCATGATCTAACCTGCCCATGTTTTGAAACATTTGGGACGAAGTCAGTGAGATCATTTTGATCTTTGACTGAGAAAAGGGAGATTTCATTATCATTCTGATCCAGATTACAAGTTTTCAAATACCAGCCCCAGGCTTTTCTTGGGAGAGTTTGTTGCTTCATGTATCTGGCCACGTGGGTTTTTGTGTGAGTCAGGAGGTGTTTTTATGGATCAAGAAAGCAGTTTCTGGCCGCATTTAGACAAAAAGGACAATTTAGACAAAAAGGGCAAACAGTTTAACTTTAATGGAATGGTGTGCCTTGAAGCATTCAGGCAGGGCAAGAATGCAAAGAAGTGCAGTGAAAAACGTTACATAGTTTACCTGTTGAGAGCACAGCATGGATGACCTATCAAACTGCAACATGCCAATACGTTATGAGGTTCATCTACTGCGAGATCTGCTTTGCTGCCTACCTTTAACATTGTGGTCCCCCGTGCCTCGCATTTTTACTCTGCAGTGTGCCTGAACATGGGATTTATTTAAGCTCTCTTCACCAGCATTTATGTTTCAACCTGACCATAACTACATATGTAGATGCATTATTGCTTGTAAGTGGCTGAGTGGGTGTCTGTTTCTGCATATGGGGGTATTTATATACATTGTATGTATGTGTAACAGAAGTAAAGTATGGCTGTTTGATGCAGTTATCAGTTTCACTGACAGTGATTGAAACTTCTGTGGAAATATGGATGTTCAAGTGCCTGTACCCTAATGAGAACGTGTGTATCCTTGTGTGCAGACAGGCGAGCCCTTGAAAGGTGGCTGAACGGTTGGATGCGTGGGTGACTGAATTGTAAATATGGAAAACGACAGGGATGCACGGAGATTTAATAGGCTACTGAGATGGATGGATAAACAGATGTTTATCTCACCGCAGGGATGAAAGATGGATTGATGAATGGAGGGACAGATAGATGGACGTGTGATTGTGCTGAGACAGACGCATATGGTGTTGTTTTGAGTTTATACATACTGTAGGGGAAAGTTTCTGTGAAATCAAAAGGGGTGTATATGTGAAGGAAAACACTAGAGAGAGATGGAGGGATGGAGGGAGACAGAGAGAGATCAAAGATTGAAGACGGATGAAAAGGAAGAACAAAGGTCAGCAGAGAGAGAACAGGATGAGATAGATGATAAAGGGTGACTATCCAGGCCGGTGATTGGACATAACCGCAGAGGTTTGTTTGAAGGAGAAGGCTCTCTTTAAAGGCACAAATAACGCCAGAGATAAATCTGCAGCTGATTAATTTCTATTCAATTTTAAATTCTTTTTCAGCCAGGCTCATGAAAACAAGCGTAAACACAAGTATAAATCCACACAACGATATAAAATGTAGCACAAGCTGCCAAGTCATAACTTAAAAACATCATCATCCATAGAAACTCATTAAAATGAGTAACATCAATATTGGCATCTTAACCATCCTCTAATAAATAACTTAATCAGAGTAAATTGAGTTAATGGCACTGCACATAAATTAGTTAATGTTCCTTTGGCAGTCTGAACTTTCTGCCAAAAGTTCAAAACTCAAATTTTCCATAAAGTTGATGAAGGAAACACTCAAAACGCTCTGATTTTGCTGACTGGTCAGCAGTTTGACCCGTGAACACTTGTAAGAAGCAGTTGGTTTAATATTATTATTATGCAAAATCATCAACAACAAGCCCATCCTGTAAAATTGCTATGACGGTGTCATCTGCAAACAGTCGAATACTGTCGACAGTAGTTTCGTCTAAATCGGGTAAATGCCTTTTCTGAACCCAGGTGTTGAACAAGAAGCTGTATCCAGCTCTACCTATACGAGGCTGCATTAATGTGTTCACACCATAGACTGTATAAAAAAGCCTTGAGTTTGGCATTTTCGCCATCTTGTGCTTTTGGAACCGGATGTCGTCACCAGGGCAGGCGGGATGACACAGATAAGACAGTGCTGTCTGCAGTGACACAGAGGCGATTGAAAATCAGCAAACTTTCCCTTAAGGTAGCAGCTAACATGTCATAGAGTCTGTGTTATCTTAGTGTGATTTATTTTAACCAGATGTCAGGTTTTCTTATTTCTGTCTGTCAGAAGAGCAAGAGAGTGAAAATAAATTTCATGTTCAGGCTTTACAGGAAAAAAATAATTGGCAGTGAGAGGTAACTAAAAACAACCTGGAATCTAAATCACTCAGTATTTTCTTTATTACACTGTTCTTCTTTGATTGACTTACTGATATTAATTTGGGGAAATATGGTGAATTTATGGCATCTCAAATAGAAGGCATATTTTCTGCCACAGGAACATTGTGTGATTTCATCTGACAGGATGGTTTTGAGAAGAAGATATTGCCTTCTATACTTCTAAAACAAACATTGTCATTCAGATATTTATTTCCAATAATGTGAGTCTGTACACACACAACCTCCCGCTCATTCACATCCACTTTAATATGTTTGATACACACATAAAGTCTGATGAATTCTTCTCTCCCCACCACATCAGGCTCCTCATGAATATACATTATTAGATGGTTGGATGTCAGAATGGCTGTATTGGCATCCAGTGCCAGCCATAAGTGCATTTGAGGTTCAGCCATCGTATCCTATAACTACAGGGAGAGAGCGTTCATGGGTAAAATCAGCTGTCTTTGATATGTATTTGTCTTTATATCTATAGATCCAGGGAGTTTGCTGGGCATTTCTTCAGAACTATGGTCTCTCTTTCACACCTTTTTTAGACACATATGTAAAGCTGTCCATTTCTTCTACTGTTAGATGATGCTTTAGCACAGTAACTTTAACTTTCTCACTTAGCCCGGAGAGATTGTATGCAGCTGATCTATTTTTCTGCAGCCACTGTATTTTGAAGCTTCACTCTCAAGATTGAGTTTGCTGTATTATCTTTATTATTATTTTTTTTTTGGAGACAAGAAGTGCATTATTCTGCAGCTGGAAGAGATTGACACATAGCTGCACTATAGTATGAAACCACTGAGAAACCCACTGCTGTGTGTTCCTTTGAACAAATGCTTCTAAAAGTGACGACTGACATCAGCAATAAGCCAGGCCGAGAGCAGTGTGCAGAGAGCAGGAGCAGCTGATAGAGCGATGAAAGGATAAAGGACGGGATGGTGAGAGCCCACAACAGAAAGAGGATTTGCACTTTTTTGCACACAAATATGCATTGGTGCATACAAAACCAATAAGCACATATAGAAGCACAGGCCCACAAACACTCAAATTCATCCTTCCAGTTGGTAATTGGCCAGCAAGATGGTGATGAGCACTTGTACTGGAGGAGGTTTTGTCCTAATTAGCTTGACAGCCAAATCAAACCGACACTTTACTCCTTAATTAGTGTGTGCCAGTCTCCCAAATGTATCTGAAAGCCGAATACGGAAACTAGAAAAAGCAACAGAGGAGAGGAAGCGAAGGAGACAGCGAGGCCCTCAAAACGAGATCTCGGCCTCTTTTTTGTCTTGATGGCGTTCCCTTTTATAGCACTCGAGAAAACATTGGTGGAATGACAGTTGTAACCTTGCATTGTATTCAGTGAAGAGCCAGATGGTAACTCTTGAAACTTGATACTTGTTTTCTACAGTACGTATACAATACATCTGAGCTAATCTGCTTTTTTAGATGTTTTGCAGCCTTCATTTAAATCAGTAAATGGAATTTGAAAATTAATTAATTCAAACAGTTATGAAAAGCAGCTGCATATGAAGTAAAAAAGAAAAATCAATTGTACAGTACTTTAAATTGATCATTTTGATGTGCATCAGCCACAGACAGGCTGTGGCTCAGTAGGTAGTTAATTAGTTGATTCGTTGGAAAGCGTAGCTTCTCATTGACGGCAGGAAAACTCCTGATCCAGACAGTTTTAGATTTACTTAGGCCTTGTCCACATACATAGATATTTTTTAAACCAATGTTTTGGCCTCTCGTCCACACAAACATTTTTGAATGAGCGATATGGCCTAAAAATAAAATCACAGATTTTTTTCACACCACCTGATTTCCTACAAAAGATAAAGGAGTTTTGTTTTTATTTTAACAATAAAAATGATTAACAAAAGCAAACAAACAAAGATGAATGTTCCAATTTGGATTAATAACATGCAAGCCACGTCACTTTGTGTGTCAATGTCCAAACATCACCGCACCAAATATCTGCATGGGTTGCCATAGTAACGAGATTGGTGTGGCTACGTGAGACTACTGGCGACGTGACTTTCCAAAGCTAAAGCATGAGCTAGTTTAGCTGCTAACTGGCCAGCCGCTAAATGAGTATCATTTAACAACTCCCAAACACTCTTGTCACAGCGTTGGAAAGCAGGTTGCGATCACCAGATGTGACAGCTTTGTTCGGCTCATTTCCTGTAACCAGTGAAGCATGAAAGCATGACAGAATTATAAGCTAGCAAACAAGCCAGCGACCCGCTAGCACCACCAGACCTCTGTGAATGCGTCAGCCGAAAACAGCTTCAGGGAGCCGGGCAGTAGAGCAGGTAGGCGGTCTCAGGTCTGTGCAGCAGAAAATACAAAGAAAAGGTCCACGCACTCTAGCAGAAGTAACGTTTCACACTGACACACTCTTCCTCACACTTGTTTTCAAGAACACACGCACATCACCGATACGACGTCAGTGTTAACTACAGGAGCTCAGGGGGTTCCGTTCCATCATTACCCAAGTTGAAAATCGATTTTAATTTTTAGACATCGTCCTAAACCATGAATTCAAATTAATCACCCAGCTCTAACATCTTCTCAGGTGCAGATTTTTCAAAACTCTGGGTTGCATGTATCACCTGAATTTGAGCATGCACCTGAAACAACTCTGGCTGGCTACCAGCAAGCAGAAACTCCACCACGTCGTGTTGCCTTCGGTTTCACCATAGCACCTTGGCTCATGTGCGAGAAAGGTGTTGCATAAATAAAGGAGATGAAATAGGTGTCAAATAACTATCAATAAAAAATAAGCTACTACCGTTTGTGTTTTATGTGACTACTTCCAAAGGAAAATAACATCACTGTTCTCGTAAAACAGTCACTTGCTGCCAGGAAGCTAAATATCTTTTTCTCCCCCCTCCTTTTAGATGTATTGGCTCTATTTGCAAGCTTATTTTGTTAAGGGTTGTGAAACACTTTCAATGAGGACAATCATGATTACCATCAGGGGTATTTCAATGAGAAACAAGTCTGCGTCACTGTTGTAGCTAGAACCAGAAAAAGTGACTGTTACTTTGGGTATTATTGCTGTAAACAAAAATAAGCAGAACTGAGTTATGTATGACGTAAAACAAAATTTCAAGACACCAGGCACTAATTGGATATTATGTTGTGTGAATATGAGTATGTGGGTTCAGACATTGTATTGGCTCCTAGATTATGGTCATTAAAAAGGTCAGTTGTACCTGGTAAATCAGGAAGAGGTGGAAAGATGGAGGGAGAGAGCAAAGAATCAGGGGGAAATCTATTGTTCTTTATTAGTCACGATCTGTCTTCAGCAAAACTTGTCATCCAGTGTCTTGGGAAAACCATAATTGTTCTCCATGTCTGCCCTCTCCTTCTTTACAATACCAAATCCATCCACTACAATTGACGTCGAACCTCAAACTCTGTCACCACAACTCGTTCATCTTGCCCAATAATGAGACAGGGGAGCGCCGTCACGCACCAAGCCTCGAGTTTCAGACCTTGGAGGGAGAATTCCCACCGGTCTCTCTTTTTTCTGTCGTCTTCATTACAACAGAACCCTCTCTGTCAGTCCTTATCCCAAGTGTATGTCATGTTCACCTTAATCAGATTTACAGTGAAATAAGAAGTGCAGATAGGGAAAATTATGGCCAGGTTTGTTCTGGCAATTTCCATGAAAAGGTTAAGCAATCACACAGCACTTTCGTATATCACCTCGATAATTCTTCTCTCTCATTTGTCTTCCTTTTCTTGGAAGGTAAACTTGGCCTGTGACTCTTTCTTTTTATCCGTCTCCTTCATGGTATATCTTGTTGTATCACCTACTACCCATAGCTGTTTAATAGCTTATTTCTTCCCCTTGCCCTCCATCAACCTCTTCTAGGGTAATACTCTAATTTTCTCCTCTTTCAATCTCATTATCTCTCTCTGAGACTAATCTCTTGCACTACTTGTGCTTCTCTTGTACACCATCAGTCTCTTTCGTTGTCTTTTACTGTTCGTTTCTGGAGTCATGTGATTACTTGTTTCTACCTCTCATTTTCTAACAGCCTCTTTCTCTTGGTCTTTGTGGTCCTCTCCCTCCCTCATTCTATTAGTTTATTGTGACAGAGATGGCCCTGGTTAGTCGAGCATTCAGAAGTCGATCTCGATCTGCTGAAAGCAGGCCACACCCTGGGGATTTGGGGTGGTTCAATTTAGATGAAGCCATTCATGGCCAGTCTTTGTTGTCTTGCAATGGCGTAGAAAAAAGATGACAGTGAGATGAGAGCATGACAGTGCCGTCAATATGCTCTGAAATAAATAACTCTCCTAAAGCCAAAACAACTGGACACTTAGTCTAATAAATAAACTCACAAAATGACCAGAAAGGAAATAGTCTTACACCTATTTTCCTTATTAAACAGAAAAATACAACTGTACACCTTCTGAATTCAAGTTCCTCTCTTTCACCGTACTAAGACTAGCTTAATTGTCTTGTTAACTAATTGTAAAACACACTTCATTCAAGCTTGACGGAAACAAAATAAAACTCACCAAAACCATAGTCATTAGTCTTTCCACTGTTCCAGCAATCACCAACTCTGGCTTGGTCAAAATAAACCCTTAATTCACAAAGTTAGATGTGAAAATGTGCTGGCTCTACATGCTGTTTTTGCTCTGTCTCTCTTCTGTTGCTGGTCTCTGTGTGCTACTGGGTTAGCTCGCTGAATGAGTATTCAGACCTATCTCCAAACGTTGTTTTATCGCTGTGCCAGCTGTCCGCTGAGGCAGACCATTAAATTAGCTAAATTAAATTACAAAATTGCCCCAAAACAAACAACCAGTGATATATGTGTCCAACTGTCCAACCTGTATTGGCAGCATTTAACCAATAAGATACCTGACAGAACACCCAAGAATGAGATAAGCTATCCTCTTCTGTGGCATGGTATAAAACCAACAGTTGGTGTTTAATCCTTTTCCTTTTTGCCACAACAGTATTTTGTAATCATGTTTGGGACATTTTATGCCTTTACTGGATAGCCAACATTAGAGAGGCGACAGGCAATGAATTGAGAGAGGGATGGTAAATGGCTCGGGGGTGTTGTGGTTCAAGAAAACTGACAGTATTAATCTGTTTTGACCAAGATAAATGGCTATCCAGGACTTAGCCAGGCGGTGTTGCACTCTTCACCTGCTGAATACACTCTCCAGACACCTGTAGAGTTAGTTAAGAGTTTTGTTGCAAGGGCGTGCTGGTGGTTCAGTGGTAAAACGCACGGCCCATATACAGAGGCTAACGTCCTCACCGCAGCAGCCGCAGGTTCGACTCCCTGTGGCCCTTTGTTGCATGTCGTCCCCTCTCTCTCTCTCACCCCTTTCCTGTCGATCTTCAGCTGTACTATCAATAAAAGCAAGAACGCCGAAAAAATTATCTTTTAAAAAAAGAGTTTTGTTGCTGCTGTAGTTTCACTTTTTGTTTTTGAAAAGAATCAAAACCAACATTATTAAATAGTTCAATTTATTGGTAGAAACAACATTATTTAGTAAACCTGTGTTAGATTCATTGCAAGTGTTGCAGCACAATAAATCATGGTATCATCTGCATATAATGCTCTTGAATAGAGAAGTGGCTCCAGACTCCACAGATGAGGCAGCATGGACCAAAATAGCTCCATCATGGGCAAAGCCTTATTGGTATCCATTGTCTGTGTTCTTCTTTAAAGCTCACTACATTCAAGAACAACGTAGCTCTATTTTCTGGTCGATCAATAAAGCCACTACTTGCCCTTTAAGCATTTAATACAACATGCTAAAAATATACACAGTGATATATATATAAAGACAAGACCTTTTCTTAAAACATAGCTGCCTTGTTAGCTTTTGTAAAATGGGAATCTGCCACCAAAACATCAGTGTGTGTGCCACAGGAGATTTACTGGAAGTCTGGATTGTTTGCTCCTTTCAATTTGGCTCATCAAGGCTCTGGGAGCACCGCCATTCATATCAAACAGCAGCACTGAAACCAGCTATCTTGATCCCTGGCCAAATTAACTGCAGTGCTCTTCATAAGGTTTTGTGGGTATAAGGACATGTTAATATCCAAAAGCCAGCAGTTACATGTGCTTGAAGAGCCTATCATAACAATGAAGAGCAGTCTGGACTGATGATATTCCACTGATATCAACAGCAGAGCACCATCACAAGGGAAATTACAGCATTAAGCACAGACAAGCCCATAATGGTTATCTTAAGTTAAGGTAAAACTAGATTAGGTTTGTTTTAATTATGCTCAGAGAGTCTTATCTGGCAGAGCGTCTGGTTATCAAAACAGCACATGTATTATGTGACTGTTGTTTATTAGGTTTACTTACAGGTGGGTAGATCAGATCAAGTACAAATTGCAACAGGGATGAAGATTGCATGTTTAAAATTAGCACCAGTGCTCTTTGTGATAATGCTAAAGTTTCCAGGTGACCTGCAGCTTGAATAACAGTAACATTACTGTATGAGTCTGAATACGTTTGCAAATTACATTGACATTACTAACAAAATTCCATAGGACAGAACCTAAACTGACAAAAAGTTGCTGCAGTGTATGTCAGCTCTCCATTACCACTGTCTGTCTTTTGTCTTTATTCATTGATGTGGCTTAGTTGTGATTTCGATGCCTGCTAATGAGCGTCATTTGAGCTGCTGTCTGCTTATCGCTCTGAGAATATTCATTACGCCGGAATGAATATTCAACACCGTCCGCTATCCTTGGAGCGCTTGGATTATTGATGCTGCTCATTGGCTTTTCTCTTTCTAGTGTGACAGCTTCATAACAGCCTCACCTGAGATCCCTGATCGAGGAACAGAAAAACAGCAAAGTGATTCAGTTTACTGAAGACATGATGAAGTGTGCAGCAGAAGGTGCAGTCTGTGCAGAGATGGTCCTTTTAACTAAATGTCACAGGTCCTGTCCCCTTTTTACAGCCAACATATGTCAACAACCACTGAACCTTTCTGTGGTTTTGTTTTTAGATACTTTAAAGGTGGGTAATTATTTTCCATGGGGAGGCCAGATGAGAATTGATCAGTCAGCCATGGGCTGGAAACAAATGTTGGGAGGAATGAAGTCTCTGATGAGAGTGAATGAGGGCATAAAAGTCAGTTGTAGTCTCAGATGTTGCGATGCGCAGCAGGATACAGCTGAAAGGTGGTCACTGACTTGTTGAATTTCATTAGCAAAAATGCCATGGGATTTAATTCCAGGCAAATTATTTTTGTTTGCAGGGTCCAAAACTTTAAGTTGGAACGATAGTAGCAGCAACAGTTAGAAGAAGACATCTGGCATCAAGTGAATACATTTACAATTTAATATAAAAGATACCGTTTGTTATCATTACCAGTAAGCACTGGGCCATTTCAGAATAAAAGCCCAATAACAGTTGAATGGTAAGCTAAATTATATTGATTGTTTTTGTTATATTTTAATTGGAATTTTTCTAAGTGCTCATGATGGCCTTGGGGGGCCACACAGAAACTTTCAGTGGGCCGTATCTGGCCCTCAGGCCTCAATTTGCCCAGATCTGCTTTAGAGGTTGCCTCTGTGAAGTAATTTCCCCAGAACTACAGCTGATTTTAATTTTAGCCCTGCTTTTGGTTGTGTAATTGATCCCCCTGAGGAGACATTTTGCTGCAGTATTTAGCTCACACGATAAATTATGAATCAGCCGGGTGAAATGCCCTTTACGCAGTCTAATGATCCTTTATGAATATGAGAATTACCCTCATTCACTGTCGGTATGAATGAATTTGGAGTATTGTCCACCTGTTGCCTCGGGCAGTGTCTTTACGTGAGCCATTTGCTCGTACTTTCAGTAGCTGGTTGACTTTGAAGATTTCGTGCTAGCTGGATTAGACTTTAAACCTGTGACTGTTCCATCTATGATTCACTTTCAGAGCTCCAAGGCATATGAATGGAAGCTGTGTGTGTGTGTGTGTGTGTGTGTGTGGGG
>JAOVVB010254586.1:0-19872 GCA_028570985.1 Heterobranchus longifilis
ACACACACACACACACACACACACACACACACACACACACACACACACACACACACACACACACACACACAGCTTTGTAATGGAGTGGAGTTTTATGGCAGCACTCAAAATTTTGCCAACGCAGCATTCTGATTTGCGCGCCGACAAAAGCCCTCTCCTCGTCTTCCGCCTGCTCTTTCACTCACTCTTCCCTTCCAATCATCTCTCTGCTTTTCATCACCTTTTGTTGCCACTTCTGGCTCCATCTTCCTTTCATCCTGCCATCGTGCTCTCATACAGTGTTACTTCATTTCCACACCTCTGTTTTCTCCTCCTCTCCTTCTCTCTGTCTGCCCCTCCATGCATTCGCTCCTTTTCAAATATTTTATCTTCATCGTCTGTTACTTTTTGTGCGCCCTCTCCATCTCCTTCACTCCTCTTCTTGCCCCAAATGTCTTTGCGTTGTAAATATTTTATTCGACTAAAATCTTCTCTTCACTCTCCTTCTGTATCAGCCACTTTGTCTCTCATACACACATGCACATCTTACACTTTTTTTTCTTCCTCCACTCCCAAAACTTTTCTCCTCCATTTGACCCTCACTTGACTCTTTTTCTTCCAAATAATTCTCTCCTTCTTTGTTTAACCTCGACAAAATGTGCAGGCATTTGTTTTACCTCTTTTTTTTTCTCCGGGGAGGATGACATGTTGAGGCTGTTTAAACAGACGGAAGCTTGATTTAATATTACAAAATCCGGCACCAACTACTGTGCGCGGTGAAAAACACTTCTTTTAATCTTAAATTTCACTCAGGAGGATGTTAAGTTATGGAGCTACGAGAGCTCAATTATTCAGCAAAGCCATCTTGTACAAGCAGCGGGAGTCTCCTCCCACTGTGACTGGTCCCTGGCCCGCTGTTTTCCACAGGGCTCCGTTACTTTCTGAAATCCGTCCTGTAACAGTCCGTGTCCTCAGACGGCTCAGTCGCTCCTGAAGCCATCGTAAAATGCACGACAAACGTGCACCTATGACACCACTTCACATAAATATTTATGTGAAAACTGAAATTACCTGTCATAGTACTTCTTTGTTGCTTAGCAACCACCCTAAGCTGCTGTTCAAGAGCTGGATTGCTTGGCTTTTGCTAAGAAAATATTGTTTTTAAATTATTGATGAGAGAAAGATGGATTGTCTCTTTTTCTTTTTTTCAACTGAATATTGTGCAAAAATGTCTACATTTCATCAAAGCAATAAGTCAGCTGACAAACAACAGTTAGTTCCAACTAAAGAGGCGTTCCATGAGTGCTGACATACAGTATAACTATATTGATTACACAGCCTTGTAGAATACTGCATTCTGATTGGTCAATCACCACATTCTGAGGTCTGTTAATTCTGAACAGATGACCATCGTCAAGTATAGCAGACCATTGCTATGCGTTGCCATGTAAAATAGAGCGTTGCTAAGGGCGCTGTGCTGGAGGACCACGCACGTCAATCACTCCACAGAAAGCAGTCCGGTAAATTTAACTTCAGCTGTGGCAAAACAACAAAACATTAGCTTCCTGTTACTCCGCTGCACATCGGGGTCCTGCATCACCCCGTCGGGGTTCTGTTTTCAATAATTCATCCTACATTATCCCTTACATATATTTTAGTTATAACGTACTACTCAAACATATTCCCTGTTTTAAAGGGTCATCATGTGTAAATTCTACAGTTTGACCTCAATTTCATTGAAGAGGCACCAATTGTACACACCAGGTTGAGTTTACTCAAGGAGCCGTACCCAGGCTGTTAAAACAGTTGCATCAGGTCTTCAGTGGCCCTAAAGGGAGACTTCTAAAGTCTGATGATGCCATCAGGGGTTATCTCGGCTTGGGCTTGAGACGTTTTCTTTTCTTCACACTCTTTTCTTGACATTTTTTTTAACAGAGTTAAGTCTGCATTAAAAACTGGGGGTTTGGAATTTGAAAAACATAGGTATTTACCGGCAAGGCGAGTCTAACAAAAGATATTAGGGATGGTTCAAATTTTTTGAAGTGGGGTTATATGAGGTACTTATCCATAGCCAGTGTATTACCTATAGTGGATGGCGGTCGGGCCCCCAATTTGAAGAAGCAGACAGGAGTCCTGGTATGGAAGCTAAGCAATGTGCTGCTGTGGACAGGGCCACACAGCAAAATATATTTTAGCCACCTATAAAAACGACCACCTAAAAAAAAAAATCAATATCAGTTTAGGTTTATGCTATATTTAGAATATTTTCACCACTTTACCTTGCCGTCAAACAGCCCTTTTATGAACAGAGGCCGTTCTGTGCTCTTGTCAAAGCCACCAGACTCCTTTGACAAAAAACAGTAATTTTACCTCGCTTTTTGGAACTTGACCATACTAGGGATTTAAAGACAGGATATCTTGGCTTCTGCTGCATCGAGAAAAAAAAAAGAAATCTGTGTCAAATGTCTCATTATACAACATTCATTTATTGAGTCATTTTCTTTTAACACAGATGAGCATTTTAAGGCAGCGAGACAGGTCAGGAAGTACGCTTTAATCAGTAAGCTCTTCTCTGACCTGCTTTGATATTGTTTTGCATCAACACAAGTTTGCCCTCTGGCATTCAGACTGATCTGCTTTGAAGCTGCAGGTTTATTTCCTTTTTGTCCTACTGGTGTCCTCTGCGGATGTCACCATAGCAACCCACCAGAAATGAGATGAAGGTGTAATTTATGAAGTAATAATGTTTTTCTTTGCAATATGTAAAAAACTGTGGTGATTTGCCCTTGCAACACATGGTTAAATTGGCTCGCATGTCTTCCAAAATAATTTAGTCAAATCTGTTGGGGTTGAAGGGATTTGTCTGTATCAGCGACAGAATAACAATTCACACCTAGCTCAGCCGCACGCTCTCTTCAAAGGCTTCCCCCGAAGATTGTGAGAATTAAGGTGAGACAGAATTAGAGAGCAGTGCAAGGATTCTGTGTCAAGAGGTAGGGAGGGCAACATCTGCAACATGCCAGACGAAGTGGCAAGAAAATATCAGGAGAAAATTTATTCTGTTGTTACGTCGGCTGGTGTCGATGTACCCCACCCTACCGTGATCAACTTTACTCTTTTGAAATGCGATGAGAAAAATACGACCGTCTTCATCACGTGGAGTTGCAGACTTTATACAGTGTGCAAACTTTTCAGAATGTAAAGACCATGCTGCTCCATAGAAGTATAATAAAAGCAAAGCAATGTTAAGTAGGTCATGAGGGCTTTATGTAACAGTGATTGTTTTCGCTAGATTACATGTTGTCATTCCATTACTATGAGGCCCGTGGTGATTACGTCTGTGAGGTTAAGGGTATATAAAGAGTTGGCCGTGACATAAAAGTTCCGTTTCAGTGACAGAACTTGTTTGAACAAGTCTGACACAGAGAATTTCTGTTCTCTCCGCACACCCTGAAACCACACTATTGTTTCTTCTCAAAGCTTGAAATGTTTGAAGTACTTGAGATTTCTCAAGGGCAACAGGGAAGGACACCTTTAAAAGTCCTCTTTGTGTACCATGTGAAAGGAAAAGGGAAGATACTTAAAGCCTTCATCTCAAAGTGAATGGAGAGAAATAGACAATCAAGGTGTTCTGAAATGTAATTACTGGAAGTAAAAGCCCAGGGCTTATTGTGAGACCGAACCTACAAGAACAGGATTCAGCACAGCCCAGTGCTTTGCCACCACCTATTTGCTCCGATTAGCCTTTTCTTGTAACCACGAAAGCATATTTATAGTTCTGAATACGGCCATTCCTTCATTTTACACACAGAAAACAGAACACTTTGGAATGGTAATTGATCAGGTCTTTCGATTCTCTTATTGATTCCTTGATTTCTATGGGAAAAAGTAGGCCTACACAGGCTTTCAGTGTCTGTACAACTGTTGAGAGAATATTAGTACATCAAATCGTTTTCATTTAGGTTTTCTTAGTCAAAGAAAAAAGCTGCTCAGCCTGTCTGTGTGGCGCTAATGTTATTATACGTTTACCCTCGGTAACTGACGTGCTGCTCGGCTGGGAAGCAGCGGCACTCGTGCGTACGGCGTCAAATACTTGGCATTCCTGGAATTTAAAATCCAAAGAAAAGGAATTTAAGCCTATGTTGCATAGCAAGATGTTTCAGCATATTGCTGGTGTCTCCAGCCTGACTTGAAATGATCATTTTACAGACATTACAAGCAGCACTGTTGTCGAAGCCAATGCGTTGGACCGTTTCTTCTTCTACGCCACGACTCAGATGGATCGGACAATTTGGAATCAGTTCTCAACTGGAACTGCTTCTCGATTCCCATCGCCACTCATTCCACACTTAACTGTATTAGCACAGGCTGATAGTGGTCATGGAAAGCAGATTAGTATCTAATGGGTAAATCCAATCAGGTAAACATGCAGATATCATAAGCCTGTTCTTCAGAGGCAAAGGTATTTTATCTGTGCTTACCAATAATCTGCTTTTCATTCTCTCCGCTAGGGGCCTCTTTCTCTTTCTTCTGTGCATTTTATCTTAAAAAGAAAAAAAAAAAAAATCAAAATACTATCTGTCAAGTGTCAGTGTGTGGAACCGCAGGCAGTAGGCCTGTTCTTTTGAAGTACTAATTTGTGCCAGAGTTGTGTCCGTGGAAAAGAAAAGTACCCCACTGCGCAGCCACACTCCGGTTCCCTGACCACTTAATTTGGTATTAAAGATATCTTGAAAAGGCTGGCCCATAGCTTATTTGTTAAAATAAACAAATATTTATTTAAGGTAATTACTATATGAAACACTTATTTACCTATTAAGCTAGGTTTTTACAGCTTCCAATTTATTTCATAGTGAAAACAGCACTAAAACAATTGAGGCTAAAGGGGTGAATTCTCTCTTTGTCTCGCGTGTCTTTAGTAAACAACTTCTGTCGGTTTTGTCTTTCCACCTCCCTCTTGATGCCATCCCGGTTGTTTGCTGCAGACTGTGGAATCTGGCTTCCCGTGGAGCCAGGCAGGCGTGGGGCCTGTGTACGTAGGCCCACCATGCTGTCATGTCTCTTTCATCGGCAGCCAGGCTCGGCCAATAAGGAGATAAGGAGACAATGACTGGGAGAGCAAGCAGTGGCAAGGTGTAACCACAGCCCCTGGGTCTCCTCCCTGCCGAGCACTTCAAATCCTCATTAGGATTTTCAGCAAAGGAAGGAGGGATTTTCTGGATTAGAGCTTTGTCACTGGTGGCTCCAGGTTGGTGTTTGTCATGCAAGAGCATGGCGGAGCGTTCGACATCTTGCCACCCTCCTCCCTCCACCCAAACACAGACTTCACCTGGCTACTGAGGCAGTTAAAAGATGTTCCACTAACCCAGAATGTATGAAGCTCATAATTATTAACTCCCTGCCCTTGCCAAAGGTTTTTAACGTCATGCTAGTGGCCCACAGTATGTTAGGTGTCTGTGTGTTTTGAACTGCTGCATCAGCATTCTTCTTAACGGTTATTTATGCAGAGATAACCTTGGAAAGCATCATTAGTTTGTTGTGCGCTGTCGCCGTTCATAACTCACGCTGGGATCTCGGCCGTGACACCGATGCAGCAGTTCAGACAGGAGACACGCTGCCTTGTTTCAACTCCAATGTGTTGGTTATAGCAGGAACACTGTAAATGGTCTTTTACGAGGCTGTTTATCCCTTAACTTATTTCAAGCTTCCTGAGCTCTGTGTTTTTTCTCTTGCAAGGATATGGCCATTTGTTTAATTAAGTCATGAGTTGCCGACTTCTCACACAAACAACAGGACTGTGTTGTTCGACATGGTGCGCAACCTCTAACATGGTCCTTAATTGGGTTTCAGACTTGTCTAGGAGAGTAGTTCAGCGTGACAGAGCCTCAGACTTAGTGTGAAAACCTACCTTCTCCCATCGTTCCCGGTGCTGATCTTTGTGGATAATGGGCATTCACACGGGTCTCACGAGGCCCTCGCTGGGTGGGATCGCAGGCACCCTAGATTAGTCATCTACCCACATGTCCCTATCTGCCTTGTATTTTACCGTCATGCTTTGTCTGACTTTGTTCTCGCTCAGGTAGAAACATGTGGGCCCCTAACAAGTATATCCCAAACAATCTACAAAATATGTTCTGATAACCCATGGAGTCTCCTCTCCCAGACATGGGAGAAAAAAAACAAATAGGACTTATCAATCTCCAGTGCAGTGGTCTATAACCAAAGACCTATTATTCATGGAACATTTATTGTGTTGTGCTTTTGTTGGTTGTCTCTGATCTGGCCATGGCAGATGTGACTAGCAGCATCTTTGTATAAGCAGGCTTCAATTTGTCAGAGATATGCCTCCAGTTTGAAAGTTTTTGTTTGCTCCAGTGTTCTCTATATTTGTTACTTGTTGTGGCAGAATGAAAAAGTCTCTTTAACTCGCTGCAGGATCCGATTTAAAAGGTTTGGTATATGTAGCGCAAAAGGCAAAATACCCGTAAGGTAACAGAAATAGCACAGGCTCTTTAGTTCTGTAATATTTTTATGTTGCTAGAGCCTGTGTAGTGGACATCAAGGGCTGCAGACAGACCTCACGCAAGGACTGCTGATGAAGTCTGGAAGGAGCAGACGAGGAGAATGTTTTTGATTATCCAGTCTAGATGGTATTTCAAACAGGAACCAGCATGTGCACCTCGCGCCAGACAAATGAGCCAGCTCAGCTGGTCAAAGGGCAAATGTAGCCTTGGTTTCCTGTTTGCTACTGTAATACTGTGGAATTTTAAGGTGATTATTAGACTGCAGCGTTCAGGTCACATGGAGTGCAGCGTTGCAATATTCACTTGTTACATGGAGGCCTCAGCTTTTTCTGTGAATTGGAGGCTAGTGCCCACTATCATGAATGAAGTGTGCATTCTGGGTCATGCTGTGTGAATGACATGTTTTTATCAATGTGAGCAATTTAGTTGCTCGAGACCGTCTGTTTTGAGCAACAAGAGCAACCCAGGGATGAATGCATTGAGAACTGTCTTAAGAGAACTGCTGTTTATGAAACCATTGACTCATTGCCTGTGAGTTTTACATCTCATATCAGCTGAAATACCTGATGTAAACAACAGCAATCTGCAGGTGTTCAAGGGGTATGCTATCATGTTTTCATTGTGAGGATGCTGTCGAAAGGCAATGCTCACTGAAGCACAGGAATGTGTGGTTATGGTTTGGATGTCATGCAATGAAAACTGATTGCTGAACTAGTAATGACAGATTCTGTTAAGAGAACATAATATATATCCAAAGGCTTAAGATTTCACAGATTTTACAGTTCACGCTTAAGAGTCAGATGCAAGATATCCCTGCTTGCCCTTAGCAGAATCCTCTTTGTCCTCTTGCTTTCAGTCCTGATTTAGAGCAGCTATAAATCCTCAAGAGGCTCCTGTAAACGAGGGGTGGTGAAACTACGCCCATAAATATAAAGGATTTAGAACCAGGGCCTTTTGAAGGAACTCCGAGTGCCCATTTATGAAGCTTGTTAACTTGAGTTTCACTGGTACATTCAGTATTTTCCCCTTTTGTTCAAACTTCTTGTAGCCTTTTCTTTGTGGTGAAGCTTGTCCCAAACCTACTCAACCAAAGCCAGGCTGCTAAAATATGCTGAGAGTCAATAATAACGTTTTTGCCAGCCATCATTTAGAGCGAAGAAGTCACGAAGTGCAGGTTTACTTGCTGTCAAATTAGAGTTGCAATGATTAGGTGACTAATCAATTTAGTCGATGGACAGAAAAATCTTTTTTGATAATAGATTAGTCATTAAAGTAATTTTTTCATGCAAATATGTCAGAAAATGCCGTTTTCAGCCTCTTTTTCTGCTTTTCTCTGTTTAATATCATACAAAACTGAATATCTTTGGACAAAACAATACATTTAAAAACATCACCTTGGACTTCACGAAACTGGGATGGACATGATATGATTAATCGCGAAAATAATCTGCAGATTAATCAATGAAAATAATCATTAGTTGCAGCCCCGTGTCGAACATAACACAGGTCAGGTGCGGTGGTAGATCACTACGACTTCACAGCGTGTGACTCGGCTTTTGACCTTCTGAGTCATAATGACCCCTGAGTGCGTCTGTATGTCAAGGGCGTGGGCCTCTGCTGTTAAACCCCCCTTTAAATGATGGGCTGAAGAAATGAGTCATCAAAGACAGATTTCCCCAGTGGAGACATTACAAATCAATATCAGATGATAAGGCATTTTGAATCAACTGCTCTTACTATATAAGGGCGTCTTTTATAATACTGACTCAGCCCTGTTGGACCGTTGCCTCTTACTTAATAGTTGCTCTTCTATCCTAATTTCCATCACACACACACAGACACAGACACCCACGAGTCCCCAAATTATTTTTAAATAGCCAACAAGCAATAATTAAGGCCGATAAGCATGAGAGACATCTGATAAATCCTTAAATGAGAACTTCAAAGTGCCCCTGCTGTGACATGTGAGGGCTGGAAGCAGATGGAGTGGAGCAGGCTTAGTCTGCAGACTTGATTCAAATGAGGTTAATCCGAATCTGAAAGTTTTTCATAAAAAATGTTCGGGGGGGGGCCTTGTTTTGAACGTTACAACAATCAGTTCACTGAAGGGAAAACGTACATATGAGATGGAAGGTCATCAAGATAATATTCAGCCTCTGGATTATAATGAATAGCAGCCAATAAATCATTGATGAATTGAAACAAGAGTAAAATTCAATTTTCGCTTGGCCAGCTTTGTCTTATGAGATGGAATCCTTGAACCAAAGGAAATCTAAAGATAATAGTCCCTTGATTTAACAAAAAAAAGGTACTTTATCCCCCCCCCAAAAAAAATACTAGTTTCCTTTTTTGTTGCAAGTAGATGTGTTGCAGAATATGTGCACAACCTTGAGTGAGTCCAGTGAGGAGACAAAAGCCTAGGAGGCCAGTGTCTGAGTAAAAAAGCAGTTGGTCACATAACAATCCACCTAAAAGCCAGCAGTTTAGTCTGAATAAGAGCTGCATAAAGAAATCAGTTGGAGCAGCAGTCGTGTCATCAGGGCATGACTACCCAGTTGGTCAGGGAATTTAAATGCCAGGTGGGGGTCAGTGGAAGCACTCGCTGAATAATGTGGCACAAATGCATACACATGAGGGCTGGGTCTCGGGGAAGAGGAACCACTGCTGTGGTCTGCTTGAGGAAGTACACTTTGGGAATGCAAAAAACAAGCAGATGGACCCTTCTCATTTGTGTGTACTGCCACTGGTGGTGACCCATTGGGAAATGCTTCCTCATTGAGTCGAGCAGCACCAGACGCTCCATTGGAGCAGAGAAGGAATGTAGTGAGTCCACTGTTTTTTGATCATTTGTAATGGAAACTGCGGAAATAATATAGACCAGAAGAAGAGCTGACAAACGCATAGCAAATCAGGTCTGAAAGGTCTTTGGGGGGGAAAAAAAATTACATTATCATTATTACATTTAAACTCTGGATCATTTGATATCTTCTGAAATTTTGTCACTCCAAAGAGCTTGCTGCAGCTAAAAGGCACCATGACTCTTATCAGGGACTGCACTATATCAATACTCCTCTGGAATGACATATATATAGGATCAGTCCACTACTAATCTCACAAAACACATTTAAAGTACAGTCAGATCACTTTCAATTTGCACAATTTAAAATGTAAGGTTAAATGTACAATATGTAATTTTCTGCTGCTAGGGCAACAATAACAAAAGACGGTCAGTTTCTCAGGGTTAGGAATCCTACAGTGTTTATCGTTCAGGAGGTTTTTACCGGGAGCAGAGGTCTCCTCCTCTCCAAGAGAAACGGACCGGTTATTAAAACCGGTACAAAACACTGAATAAAGTAGTTTCACGTCAACAATGTTTCTCCGACGCTGTACGGCTCATCCTGAAGGGGCTGTGAGCCCAGCTGCTGCTGACGTTTGCTCAGCCCAGGTTCGAATCCGACCTGCGGCACTTTGCTTCGTGTCGTCCCCTCTCTCTCTCCCCCCTTTCCTGCCAATCTTCAAGCTGTACTATCATAAGGGCAAAATGGCCATAAAAATAAATAAATAAATAAAATAAAAAATGACTAAGATCGCAAAAATGTGGCTTGAAACTGGATAAAAAGTAAATTCATGACAACCACAACACTGAGGCATGCACAGAGGGGAAATGATGCCACTGACACCATGTAATGGGCCGTGTCTTTGATTAAAATTACAGATTTCTCTGGGTTTGTAAATACATTTTGGGACAATGTAAGTACACAATTTAACAAAATATATAACAAAGGTCTAGTCGTTTTTAGACATTTTAATGCGGAAAAAAGTTACATATTATATTTTGAAATTCTATATAATTTCTCAATTTAGTGTAAGGATGCTTATTTCCTGAATTTTTAGAATTGAACCAAATTTACCTCAACACTGATAATAAAATGGGTACAAAGCCTTGACCTAACCTTGATCATCTTAAAATGTTTTGTAATTTAAGGCTCAAATCTGTTAAGCACAAAATTTACTGTTTGATGGTCATCGTAGCCATTTCATTACCAGAAGATGTCCTTGCTTTTTTGTCTGACCTAAAAAAGCACTCCGCCCTTCTCTCTCTGTCTCTCTCTCTTTCTATCTGTCTCTCTCTCTCTCTCTCTCTCTCTCACACACACACACGCACACACACACACACACACACGCACGCCTGGCCCCAGGGCTATCCGATATTAGACGGTGAGATGACATTGTGTGCTTGTGCGAGTGCAGTCAGCCGACATGTGCAGATGATGTGAAGTCAATAATGCATTATGAAAAAAAAGAGGGATTTATGACCTTGATGAGCCCCATAGAGCTTAATTAGGCCTTAAGGTTGATTTACATACAAGTGTACATGGAATTTGATGAGGCTGTGTTTTCCTGCTGGTGCTGTGCGTTTTCATTCTGTCTGGCGGCAACACTCGATGCCTTTTATTTGTTGAAATTCTTCCGGATTAGAAAGAAAAAACATAAACCTTGCTTGGCTACCAGACTTTGCTGGTGTCCATGTTTTTTTTCTGAACACAGTAAAACCATCAAGTACTAAGCTACAGGATCATATTCCTTTGCTGTGCAGTGATGGCATTTCCTGTACAGGCTTATGCGTCTACAAGTGCTGGTTTGAGGATGAGGAAAAGAGTTTATAAAAAAAAAAAACCTCTGACAGTAAATTTTTGCTTAAGGAAGCCCACTTTAACACCAAAAGGCTGGAGGAAAAAAGTCTTTTTTCATGGCGTCTATTCAGAGAGAAATGACAAGATCTTTTTCAGAGGCATGTACCTATATCAAAGATGCTCCTGATAGCCCCCCTGCTGTTGCTATGGAAGTAGCGGAGATGTAAATGAACTGGAGTGAATTGGATGGTGGAGAATACAAATGAGGTTGGAATGCTCGTTCCCCTGCTGCTCTTTGCCTCTGCTTCTTCTCCCAATATCTCTCTCTCTCTCTTCCTGTCTCCCTCTCTCTATGCACGCAGATTTCAAAGACCTAACATTAAGTAGTATTCATATTTTGACACTACATAATATGAGATGTTCCTTTTTATATGTCTTTTTTTTAATGGCTTCAGATCAGTTTTTCTTGTTCTTTGTGCAAATTCCTTTTTTTTTCTTCCCCAGTCTGGCACCATGCATCGTGCTGATGGATGGATGAAATAAGAACAGAAAGAAATCAATGGTTTTTCCCCTACAGAATAACTTTGGCTTCTCACTGATCACCTCTGATATTAAATATGAGCTAAGATGTCATGTCAGTGTAATCTCTGCCACATAAGTCATAGTTTCAACATCAGTTGTCAAAGAGTTTAATAATCTGCAGATGTTATGGGCTGAATTACAGACGAGAAAAAACCTCAACATGCAAGTGACTGTCGTTGGCTGCTAGTCATGCTCGAAAAAGTGACATCAGCTTTCAACGCACACAGTGGACAAAACATAGAAACACAATCTCGAGTTAAAGTTAATGTTAAGAAATTCAAAGGAATAATATCTGTCAAAGCAGTAGTGTCATTCTTTTTTTTTCAGAATGGCCACACAAAGTCAGCAGTCTACCTCATACCCTGCTGTTTGCAGGATATATGCAATATTTTCTTTCTTCTCCTCCTCTGTGTGGACCTGACTTCTTAAGAATACATGCTGTTGTAAAGGATATCTCTGGATTATAGAATCAGCACTGTGGGAAGAGTCTTGACTTAAAGGTTTCTTTTCCTTCACAGACTTCCTTTGCTTGTACAACAGAGAGGCGGGGGGAGGGGGGGGGTGGTGGCAGAAGCCGGAGGACTCAAGCCGCGTTTCCTGTGGCTCCAAGCTAATGCTATAGGCCACACTTTTCTTTCACCCCAAATCCCCCCAGCAAGCGACCTTGTCGGCTCAGGAGTGCAGAATAATGGCGGGATGCTAGCTCATTTACAAGCAGCTGTTTAGTTCTCATCAGAACAGCGAGGAAAATCAAAGGGCTGCGTTAACGGTAGACGACAAGCATCGGCAGCGTCCCCGTCACATTTCTCATTGGCTCTCGACAGAAAAATTATCTGGTTTCACATCAAAATAATCTGGAGACCTCTTTTGTGCTCTGGCCACAATGATGGCAGCGTGACTGGCTGAATAGGCCTTTTGATCAGCCTCTGCTTTGCCCCTGGACTAACTCTTGAAGCATGTGTAACTCAAGTTACAAAGGGTCATTTTAATATGAAAACCATTTACCGGAGGCCACATAGTGCTGATGAAAAGCGGAATAGTCATTTATGCTGCATAATCAGCGCTAGCCAATAGTGGAATACTTTTATTTAATTGCGAAAGACGAAAAAAGTTTGTTGTCCCCATTAACTGTACGGCTGGTCCAGAAGCTGCATTTTAAAGTTATAATGTGTAGCAAAAGTAAAATGTCTAAAAACGATTAGACCTGTGTTATATACTTTTTTTGAGTTGTGTACTTACATTATTCCAAATGTTTCCAACAATGTTCAAACCCAGAGAAATGTGTCATTTTAATCAAGGACACACAGCGTGTCTTTTGGTCACAGTCGCCCGTCATTGACGTCATATCGTCATATTTGTCTGGTTTCAAGCCACATTTTTATGATACACTTTTAAAATCTTGGATGTTTTTAACTATATATTTTAACCGGATGGGTTTTTAGTCATCGGACATCTGGATCTAAAGTTATCAGAGGCTGAGCAAATGATAGCAGCAGCTAACTAGCTAATTGTCTTTATACATCCATGCTCCAGCCTCTGCCAACATGCAGAACGGTGTCAGAGCAATGTTATTTTTTTGTGTGTTTTTACCGGTTTTGATCACCTGTTCCTGTATTGGAGAAGAGGAGACCTCTGCGGATAATTTAACTCTCGGTAAAAACCTCTTGAACGATGAACACTGAAGGAATCCTGACCGGGAGAAACCGACTGCAGTGACGGCTTTGCTCCGTCTTTTGTTGTTGTTTTGATTGAGAGACCCTCAGCAGCAGAAAACTACATATTGTACATTTAACCGTGTATACTCTGCGTGTTCTTTATGTCTGCAGTTTGTACAGTACGTCCCTTTGGGTTTGATCACGGTAATATCTACTATGTACATGGGAGAAGGTCCCTGCATGGCTGATGAAGATCCTAATGACTCCTCGTTTATGTGAAATAGGAAGACATTTTGTTCATTACCTCTGCTTCAGTGACACTCATATCCTACCAGATGGTCACTTTCCAATTGATTTGGCTCATCTGTGGAAAAAAAAATGAATTAAAACATTACAGCACCAAAGAGACAGCGCATAATGGGTCCACTTTACTTTTTTTTTCTCACAGTTCTTCAGCTGCAGATTTTGTATGGCTCTAATGTAATCGCAAAGGTTACACGTGGTAGTAAATGCCACTCTGGGAAGCTTTAAATAGAGGTTCCTCAATGGTGTAATAAAGTGCCATAACCCATGGAAATGGAGGTCCTGTGCACCAATCATTGTCAATTACTAGCATGTGATAACAGCATGTACAATAAGCACATGTCAAAAGGTTGAGTGATCATGTGCTTTAAAGAAACCAAACAGCTGCTTTCTAGCCAACAAAACTAAAACTGGCTCTAATTCTGATTTCAACGTGTTGGTTGTAAAATATGCAGTATTTGCAAGGCTTACAATGTCATTTTAGTCTGTGGGTGGAAAGAAAGAAGAGGGGCCCCAACTGTTTGCTCTGCTATTGTGCACTGGCACTGATCATTGCTCAGTTCAGTGCTTGCTACACAGCTGATGAAGAGGAATTTAAATGCTTTTCTAGTGGTGGGTGGGGTGGGTGACCAGAATGCCTGATTATTGTCAGCGTGACCATGATAAGCATCTGACCAGTAGTGTCTCCGCTGCAACATGTTGCCATGGTCACAAGATTGAGCTTTCCACATAATATTTTATTGACTATGCTTTGATCCTTTGCTCCCTGGCGTTTAATTAGTGCAGAGAATATAAAACTCCTCCTTGTCAGGTTTTGGATTGATAAGCAGCCCTTATCATTGGTTTGGACGCAGTATCGCAGAGTGAAAGTACATCAAAGCTAGTAAAGTAACATCTCATATTTCGAGGAGGTGTCTGAAGTGTGTGCTACCTGCGAAGAGGAGGGTGCTGAGTTTCCATTTGATTGTGTGTGTATGTGTGAAAACCTAAAACGGACACATGTAAAAAAAATTCCTCTCAGTTGCAGTCATGTGCGTTTTGCACCCATGCACCACTAGTGTGCACTATGTATGACGCCATTTTGTTTACTCCCCAATGGTAGAAAGCTCAGAAAGTATAAAAACAAAAGCCCCTGAAACACTAATATAGCAAGTTACAATAAACTGTTGAGATGATTTTAGAAGACTTATAAAGGAATGTTTAATATTTTAACATCCAGCACATATTGATATTCTCAACATGGTTTACTGTTAGCATATGGAAAGTAAATAATTTTCATATCATGCATTCCCTGAATAAGTATGCTAATGACCCCATGAGCGAAATAATGATTACTTTTCTGGCTCATTTGAATAATGAATTTATTTCATTAAGTGAGACAGTAAGCATTGGATTTTGTTTATGTTAGATTCCCAGTGATCACATTATTCTGTTGTAATTGCAAAGCATCGTCGTGCCAGAACATGATCGATGGTGTTTTGGTGTCTTCATAAGATCGGAAGAGGATTTATTTGAAGTAGTCACATCAGCCCTCCATTATACAATATAACAGAACTAATACAAAACAATTATAGCAGAAGCAGACTTTGATTTGTCCGTTTAGCAGTGTAAAAAAAAAAAAATGACCAATAGATATTTCTGTATATGAATGTTGTAGTAATGTAATTATTTTTCTGGATCACACCATCACAGTGTGGAAGATATTTTCTGAAGAATCTCCAAACTGAAATTAAATAATTGCACAAAACATTAGAGAAAACACCCACATATTGCTGATTTAATTGTAGAAATAAGGACTTGCATCTATTGTTTGCTGGACTACTGTCTCTCTATAGATTTGTCCGTGTCACTCATCTCCCCATGTACCGAAAATACCATCCGACACCAGGGTGAAAAGTAGTTCAGCCTCAGGCCTAATCAATGGAGAGAGGCTTTTGGAGGTTGTTTACGAGCGCGCTTTTGGCCCATGATGCACAAACCCAGCTGGTGAATAAAGTGTGCTTAGAGGATGGCAATTTTGTTTGATTTCCAGATATTTGAACACGAAAAATGTACCGTTATTACCGTGCCTGTCATCAGCATGGTTGAAAAGTTGCTAGTGCATTTCAGTAGGAGTCTTCTTCTTGAGTACACATCTCCTCATTGCTCCGGTCTCTGTTTTCCTACTTAAGCAGAGAGGTTGCATCGGTTCTAAGTCATAAAACCAGAAGCTGAGATTGTAAAGGCTCTGCAGAGGGATTTAAGTGCTATAACAGTGTTCCTGGGACACGGAGCATCAGTGGCTTTGGCTGCAGATTTGATCAAACTCAGAGGTCTTGCACGAGGCCAAAGAACCAGTTCACTTCCAGCCACAAAATAGGCCAGTGCAAAGTAATGTATCCCACTCAGCCGTACGTAACTGCTGCCCGATTGATCCGCGTGACGCCTGTTTGACCTCGACAGTAAAACGAGCTAGGATTCAGTGGATTTAATAGAAATACATGCATTGTTTGTTTTAAGTATTAAAGATACTCGATATGTATTCATGGTGGTGCAGGGAGCCAACCCAGAAGTGAGCATTGCCCTGGTTCCCTCGACGAAAAGCCAGTGGGATTTTTCCATTGGATTTTGGATTATTGCAGAAAATAAGCTCTGCGGCAAACCGAGGTTTATGATACTTCCACATTTTGTTCAGCAAGATAATCTTTATATATGAACACCCGCTTTTATGATTTTTGAAGCGTAAATGCAATCGCCAGAAATAAAAAAAGCTAACGTTTGGCTATAGACAAACTACACTGCGGTCACATGACTCACTGTTATCACTACTAAGCTTAACGTTTAATATCCCTGACACATCTGTCGTCTCATTTAGCCACTTGTTAGCACGTAAGGCACATAAAAGATTCTAAATTCACGAGTGGGGTATTTACTGATGTATTTATATCGTAGAACAAAAAGTGAAAACCTTTAAACTTGTGTTAAACACAGACATTATTTCAGGCATCTAACTAGAAACATGCTAACTAATTTCTGAGCTTTAGAACTCATTCCTGCAGCACTCTACTGGTGAAGTATAATATGTCATTTTCTTCTGCTTGTGCAGTGGTAGAGATTACAGAGCTATTTCAATTTCTCAACTTATTTATATATATATATATATTTAATTAATTAAAACTTTTTTTTTAAATATAGCTTTTAAGTATCTCAGTTGCAGAATACTATACATAGATAATGAATGCTGTCATTTTCTTTGATAAGACAACTGCTGAGAGAAAAGCAATGGATGTGTCTCCATTATAAATCTGCCATTTTCGTGTCATGTTCTGAGTCTAGAAATTGTAATTTGGCATTGACTGATGTTTTACATAGGTTCTTATAGTTGCTACACATTGCATTGCTGACTTTTGATGGAGCTCTGCTGAAGTGCATTGACATGAACTCAAGATTGGCTGTCAAGTCCTGTTCCTAACATGCCGTGTTTTCATTTTTTTTCCCTCTCACTTGGGCTTTTTCTCTCAAGCCAACATCTCTGATAAATTGTTCATCACCTTAAGCGTTTCTTTTTGACTCCAGAGAGAAAAGGGGGCTGCAAAAATGAAAAATGGCTGAAACCTATCATATTTGAAAGCCTTTACTTTTTCATGCCTATTGGTCACATGAGAAAGTTTGCTGTCAGAAAGAGCAAGTTGAGGAAAAAAGATCCTTCCCTGATGATTGTATGCTCCCAAACAAATAAAGTCTTATAGAGGTTAGATAGGTAAGCTGCTCCCCTCCATACAGATATATCCTTTGTTTACCCAGAGCTCCTTTAGAAGTAGGACTTTCACCTGATTGGTGTACAAACGGAGGATCAGGCAATACAAACTGACATTTATCTTCCTTTGTAAAATACCACAGTAGTGATTCCTGGCGAGGGACACAATACAGAATGCTAATCTCCTGCCATTATAGCATAGCATTTAATCAGACTAAGATAATTATATTGGTAGTTAATTGATGAAGCATCCAATGGGGTAAAATGAACCCGGCCTTTCCAGGCCAATTTAGCAGAGCTGAAGTCAGTGGCTTTAAGTAAACCATTGCCACACAAAGAACATCTCACAGGATGACTCATGAAAAGAAAAAAAAAGTGCTTTGTAATTATAAACAACTTGCACATATGGATCGGTCCGACTTGTCCAGGTGCCAAACAAATTAGTGCATGAGAAGTAGTAGCGACACTCTTTTTTTTCCTTCTTTCTCCTGTGGCTGTGAACTAAACCTCATTAGGGGAATAGAGGCTTTGGAAACACTAACAACATACACAGCCATCAACTAAGTTGCAGGTAACAACACCATTATTTAAACGGCTCAAAGAGGCGACCGAGTCAGCACTGCACGCAAGGAAGCTGCAGTTATTATTCAGTGCCACCAGAGGTTTAGTCAAAGTCCGCAGAGAGGCGGCTTGAAATCTTTTTAAGCTCTATGCCGCTCTCCTCTAATACTTGACATGTCACAGCCGCAGAAAGATGTTCTGACCAAAAATAGCTCATATTTGGATTGTTATAGTTTATATATGTAGTTCACTTTTAGTATGGCTTTTGGCATTGTTCACATTGGCAGAGCAGAAAGCCACAATATTGATTTCTTTTCTATTTTTCCTACACCCACACCCTCCCTGACACACACACAGACACACACACACACACACACACAAACACACACACACACTCTCAATAGCCGGCCTTCGATTGTCAGCACTGCAAAGTGGATTAAATTACACTCATGTTGTACAGGTGCTTGTTGTACTTTTTCATTTTAGGCAGAAAAATGAGCTTTGTAAGTTAACCACAAATCTCTAGTGATAGATGGTGTGATGGCAGTGTGTTCATACTGAAATGAAACACAGGATAGTGGTATGACAAAGACAAAAAAATGTGGTGGTAGACTGTTTAAAAAAAACAAACAAACAAAGCATTACAAAATTAATTCTTATTGGAGTTATATAGTTTTTTTTTACCATAACATGAGCTTCTGGCTTTGGTTTTTAGCATTGCATCAGTGTGCTTACAGTACATATAGGTCGTACAGTAAGGGGTTACAATGCTCCAGACATTTTAGCTGACAAACTAGACTTTAATGACAATTATCGATTTTCCCCAGGACCAGTTAGGCATGGGGATGACATACTAACACCATTAGCCCACTGGTGCGGTTGAGATCTGAAATGTTCACTCGATATACTGATGTATGTCAGGCTAGTAGTCCGATCCAAGGTTCACTATCCGCATATCAGCGTGATTCATCTTGCTGAACAGTTACAGCCTTTGGAATAAAATGAATGAACATGCACCAAATGCTGCTCTTGTGTATATCTGCTCCTGTGCACATCCAGCTCTGATATCCTGTGTCTTCTGCCTTTCATGCCGTCTTTCTCTGTGTCAGCTCAGCTACACATCTCCCTTCGATTTGCACTGATAGAGCTCTTTCTCTCTCTCTTCTCCCTCAGGGTTTAGTCGAGCCGCCCTGCCATTTGGCTTAGTACGGAGAGAGCTGTCCTGTGAGGGTTACCCCATCGATCTGCGGTGTCCCGGAAGTGATGTCATAATGATCGAAAGTGCCAACTATGGCCGAACAGATGACAAGATCTGCGACGCCGACCCTTTCCAGATGGAGAACATCAACTGCTATCTTCCAGATGCCTACAAGATCATGTCACAAAGGTAAAACTGCAGACATCTCTGTGCAGTCGCAAAACAAATCATCACAAAATAACAAGTCCTCCAAACCATACTGTACGACCACATAAGTCGTTTGTTCCTACCCTCTAATACGACCCATAGGAGTGTTTCCTAAATTAACACATCTAGCGGTGCCAGGAAATACGACCCACAGGAGTATTTCCGTCCTCACACCTAATGTAACGGCTGTGGTTTTAATCACATTCTTAACTTTGTGAAACAGCCATGTTTAGTTAGGTTTAGGGAACAAAACTAGATTGTGGTTTGGGGTAAAATCAGTGTTAGAATTTGTCTTACAATATTTCACTTCTGTGCGTACATACACGGCGTAATTATGCATGTGACATATTTCCATTTGTTTACTAAACTTAAAATAACTCCAGCCATTGGCTTTTATTTTCAAATGGGACGCAAACACGGACGGACGCGTCTCTTGGGTCAAAGTCCTGTTTTTGTGTGACCCATCCACCACCCCCCCCCCCCCCCCCAAAAC
>JAOVVB010254610.1:0-19866 GCA_028570985.1 Heterobranchus longifilis
CTCGGTATCGGCCGTTACTCAATATTAAATGACTCGGATCGGATCGGGGGGCAAAAAACGTGATCGGGACATCCCTAGTTTTCATGCTGCGTTTTGTGAATCTTTATACTGTAATGCAAGCTCAGCTGGCTTTGATGTCACACTTTCATGTTTTTGGGCCTGAATGGGATAAAATAATTTAATGGTATGGCTCCGCTAGACTTTCAAAGTGTTATTGGACTGAATTATAATTATAAAAAGAGTCGTTTTGGGGGGTTTTGTGGTGCTCATAAAAAATTATTCACTGTTTTACAGCTGCTCCTTTTCCAATGACTGTGAATAGGAAAGTTGATTTTTGGGCCAGTGTGCATCACTTGATGAACTCAAAATTCCCCGTGCAGCCGGCCACTACACCAAAATTGCTTCACAGCCTAGCTCCATTCCTAGGAACTTGGATTTTGATTCAAATGTTGCTAAATTCAGATTGGTGCATAAAGTACATGACATCATCTTTTCCAACTGTGTCTTCGAAGCACTCAAAGAAACTGAGAAAATATGCTTTCAATGCATTTAAGGAAATATGGTAGCCTGCCATCACCAGAATAATTCACAGATGCGTATTAGTCTGGAACCTCTCAATTCATTTTCGATTTCCAAGGGGCGTCATCAACGGGCGCAGACCTAAATGCCTCTGAAAACACAACTGCATAGACCTAGAAGCAATCAGAGCAACGAAATGCGTGGCATTACAAACTTTCTCAAATTACAGCTAGACAGAAAACATTTCTGAAAACATTTGAGGAAGGAAATAGGCAATACAGTAACAGAATGATGATTCATATTTGATCAGCACTGCTGTTTGATCTTAGTTTCATGACCCTGGTGCGGTGGATGGACCTGCAGACTGGTCGTCATTGTATCAGACCCGCCCCATATTAGATAAACGGTTGCGATTGGCCCGCTGGAAATCTGTCTGAACGGAAGGGGGACCAGACGCATCTGCCAGAGCAAATGAAACATGAGCTTGGAAGATTTGTCTAACCAAAGTGCTTTTGTTGAATAAAGCTAAACACATGTGGGACTCTGGATGCAAACCCTGGCCTCCGGTGTCAATGTTCTGTGCTTTGCATGACCACGACCACCTCCCTATGGGTGCAGCAGCAGCAGCTGCCTCGTACACGCTCTAGAGAGAGAGGTCTATGGTCTATAAAATTAAGTTTTATGGTATAGAGCTCTGGGAGTTGACGTCAGGCAACCCCCAATCAACAATGAACAGTCGAAATCAAAACACTGCCATTTTGGCAGGAAAGCGGTGGGGAGTATGTCGGTCAAATGACAGGGAACACGGTGGACAACAATCAGGGACAATTAAAACTTGGGGAGGTAGAATATTTTTGGTCTCATTGGGCAAAAAATCCACAATAACCTTTCATCATATTGTAATTGAAGTGGTCTTAGAGAAAACTAGACTCTTGCACCTTGTCTTTAGAAAATCTAGGATATGACGGACAGACTTTGGGCCAATCACAGGTTTTTTGGAGAAAGATCATTTCTATTGGCTGTTCGACAAATGCAGATGCGTGTGACTTTGATAAAAGAATCCAAAGGGGCTATGGCTAATTCAAGGCCAAACTATTAGATAAAACTTTATTGTGGGCGTCTGATCAGCGCAATGGTAGCTTCCCTGCACACCAACACAAGGGTCTCAGGTTGGAGCCCCCGTGTTTCCTCCGGCTTGGTCGGGCGTCCATACAGGCACAAGTGTCCGTGTCTGGGGTGGGAAGCCAGATAGGGGTATGTGTCCTGGTCACTGCACTAGCGCCTCCTCTGGTTGGTCGCGGTTGCAGATATTGACCTTATTGTCAGAGTCTAAACAAGAGTGACAAACGCAATAAAACAACACAAACAATAAAAGAAGTGTCAATATAGGCAAAGCATCTCAGAGATGGAGAGAAAATGCTGCTAACAGTTTAGCCTTCTGCTAACCATAGTCACAGGATAACAGGCTGCAGCTAATTCAAGTTGATGTTGATGAATCACAGTCCGTCATCTCAAAGAGCTTTACAGCTCCAAAAGTTTGTACAGGACGGTAATCCTCATTGAACTAGTTAGTTACAGCATCGGACCCAAATTAATGAATCGTAGTCATAAAGGGTTACTGTATGAAACCCCCTGTGCATGTTGTGGTGGGGGGGGCTGACAAAGATAGGAAAGGCAGTGAGCTGCAAGAAGAGGTCCCACTTTGCTTCAAATTCTGGCGTTTTTTTTTTGCTTTCTGCCTCCTGCAGCTTAAGGGAGAGCATTTTATTCCAAAAGATCCTGAAAGATGACAAAAATGGATTACTGCCATAAAACAGAAGAAAAATGAGGCGATGGGACCCCGTAAGCAACGGATCTGCTTCATATCAGGCAGTCTCACGTAGCCAGACCTATCTCCACAGCACTGTGTCTGCGCTGGGTGCAGGCCTGGATTGAATATATTTCACTCTGGTACAGTGGAAACAACTCTCTGGCCTCTTTATATTTCTTTAAACCAATCACAATCGTCTTGGCCGGCGCTACGCCCCGACTGCAGAGAAGAGACTCTGAGAACCACACGGAAGGAAGGAGGGACTTCCTGCAACCGGGGGTCTCCTCCTGGTGGAAGTAGTGCCTCTATGCCGACACTGCTTAGGTACCCAGCCAGACTACATATTAGGTAACGTCAACGTTACACAATGCAACACTAACGTTAATATCTTATTTATGTAACAGGCTTTTATTACGGTTTCTGATCTTTTTATTGAATTTAGGAACACGTGCTGTCTGCATTTTTGTATAATGTTACTGTATTTAATACCGATTAACATTGACATTGCACACTGCCCATTGCTTATGCTAAGTGTGACAACAAAGCAATTTTTAGCTGGTAGACTTCAAAGCTGAATATTCATTACAAATCCAGATTTGGTTCATTTGCATCCCTCCAGTTTTTTGTTTCCAAGACTCTCCAGAGTATCTGGATCCTGCAGGAACAGAACGGAACTGGAACATCATCATTCCGGCTGTTTCAATACTATATTTAATCTACCAAGTTTTGCAATGTAACGTTCAATGTTCTTGCAATTAAACTGCGCAGTGAACGCTGGAAATCAAGGCTGGCGTACAGTTTTGCTCACGGCTTTACTGCCAACATGGCTGTGTCAACAAAATGAGTCATGTGACGTCCGGAACATTCTTTTTTGTTTATTTTGAAATAAATATACCTTTACAAGTAGTTATGTCTCCCATTGTATTGGGGTGTTATTTTAGAAGGAATATTCTAACGTTATTTTTGGCCAATTTTGACAACCCTAGCGAGGTCACATGGGTGGCACAAATTTAAATTGTCAACTTGATTTTATGCTAATTCATGCTTATTACGAGGATTTATGACTCCAAATCGTGAAGACACGGAGACAAAGAAAACAAGACACGTCTGGAGGAAAACTGTTTCGAGGTCAGAGGCTGATTTGTCACACACACACACACACACACACACACACACACACACACAGGTCTGTACAGTCTATCCATATGTGGTACAAATTCACTTAACATTCAATCTGAACACAAAATAATTGATAATAAATGATAACATGTGGACATTCATTTCTCCTTTGTAATGCTTGCCATGCAGTTTAAATGAAGTATCATTAACTAATGAAGAAATTGAAGCTTGGCAGGGATTTCTCGGACCAGATTGGTGAAAAGAACTCTGATACACGCTACGTTTTGGGAAGGGCCCTCTGATACACATTCAGTGCATTTCTTTGGTAAAGGGAATGCATGTTACCTTCTCCAAGGAAGTTAATGACTCACAGGTGATGTTTGGCTTTCAAAGTCACATCCAACCTTCTGTCATGTCCTTTTAGCCAAATATTTCTGGGAAAAATATTTGACTACATATTGTGTGTGGACATTAATGTGAAGATGTAACGTATGAAGGATGTTTTCCTGGATGGAGAAGCAATGATGCAATGCCAAAAGACGAAACACTGAATATGGAAAGTCATACTCCATGAAATACTATTGTCAACTAGAATTTGACTGATATGAGTTTTTTCAAAACAGATGTCAATATTTTTTCACTGAAGCTTCCAATAGCTGACATTTTGCACTTTAAATATGGCTATGGCCAAATGATGGTACTCTACAGCTCTCCCCTTTTATTGTTATGGGGACAGATCACCAAGTTCATTATTTTTGGGATTATTCAATAAATAAATTCAATAAATAACTTGAAACACACACACAAATTCTAAAAAATAATTATTATTAGTGTTATTAAAAAGATCCCGAAGTGGTCAGGATTGCATTCTGATCGGATTGCACGTGTGGACAGAAATCTGGACACAATCCAGACAATTTATCAGACGTACGTCTGCGTGACGAGTTTCTCTCCTGTGCTTCCCTGTTTAAAGTTTCATTTTCACTTAATTCAGCAGAAGTTACTCTGCTACTGCTGATGAAAACCAGACATTTCCTGATGTTGCTACTTCACAATAAAAGTGTAGAAATAACAAAACAACGGGGGACTTTTATTGCAAAGAATATATAGGAAATGAAATGTGTTTAGCAGAGAATTGTCAGCGGCTGGAGCACAGCTGAGACCGGCGGTCTCCGCTGCTCTCTCCGTAACAAAGTGCGTCTCTCATGACAAAATAAACTAAATATAAAGAAAAGAAGAAGGCTCTCTTGTGCACCAAGTGCAATTTTGGACCCACCTATCGCGCAAATATATCCGATCACTAGGCAGGTCACATTGTCAAATGTGGACACATCTGAGTTCTGATCTGGTGCATCTGATCACAAAAATCACGTTGAAAAGACAAGTGTAACCGTAGCCTTTGAGGAGGTGTTCTCGGTGCAGGTCCAAACGAACTCAGATCGTTTCTCGTGAGAACATGATCCAGCCTCGATCCGACACAACTGCCAGCTGTACTCCGCAAGTTTGAGCTAAAGGGCTCCTGTAGCAGGGGGCTCGGGATGAATTTACCGGACGTCAGCTCTGGAGAGACAAGCGAGTCCGATGTTCTCCCGGCGAAGCGGCGGGACCGCGGCCATATTTATGTCACATTTGTGTTCTTATTATACATCCATTGGAAATATGCATTAGTCCAGAACACAGGACCTTCTTCCTGTCTTGCTCGTGCCACCAGACGCATCTGACCAATAAGCGGAGTGAACGTTGTCACGTGGTTTGTAGTGACGCATTTTGTTTTCCTTGGATTTCTCTGTGTGAAAAGAAACCGAACCAACGGGGGAAACACTCCAAATTTACAAATTTCAAAAATTCATCAACTGATTCGGACCAGACAAATGAACTACAGGTGTAGTTAATCACCCTACAGCTTTCCTCATCTGCAGGCTAACATCAAACAAACCGTGAGAATCTGAGCTTTCACACCCATACAGTCAGTTGGGCTTCATCCATCACTGTTCATCATTCTGACACAAGTAGAAATAACTGCGCCATGAATGTCAGTTTTATGAAAATCCATTGTTTAAAAGCATGTTATAAACATCTCTGAAATTGCACTCCTTTTGCCAAAGATACAAAACAAAAGACTCAAAATGAGTATAGCATGAAGTGTTTCATTGGGCTTTCATCCAAAGTACCTCACAGACCTACGAGGGCAATTCTCTTCAAAATACGTTCTGCCTGTACAAATGAAACACCCTTTGTCATGTGAAAATAGGTGATCCAGCCCTTGAACTATCTGAGAATAAAAATAGATCGGATATTAGAAAAGTAGAGGAGCTAGGAAAACGCATTTGGTGTTCAGTTCCACATTTGTAGCAGGTGAACGGTTGAACGGACACAGGTTTGATGTCTGTGAAAAGATTGAGACGAGGATTAAAATAACCTGCCTCTCACCCACTTCTCCACCCAGGACACAAGCCAGACTCGACCCATTATTTGTTCTGTGTGAAGTAAAGCCACAGAAATGCCTGTGCAAATGCCATGCTAAACATCTGGTGCAGCCCGCTTTTATGATATCATCTAACAGTCATCAATATAAATCAATAAAGAGAACATTAAGATTAAGTTAACAGTACCCCCTCCAGGCAGATGTAATGTTATTAATCTGCAGACTCGAGCCAATGTTGGAATTTACAATAAAACTATATGACAATACATAGTGAGAAAATACCCCAATGCCTATTGAAAACGACTTGTGCCACAATGATGGCAACAGCCTGGACAGTAAAAAGTAATGGACAGAACGTCCGGGTGTGAAGAGTGAGGCCATTGTGGAAGTGCCTTAAAACTTGATGGTTTCAATCGCTAGTTTCAAGTCTTCTTCAAAACAGAACAACGTTAATTTTGTAAATTATGCTCAGTTTAAGAAGAAAATAGATGATAAAGCAGGGGATATTTTGAAGCATGGCTGCCATGGCTACCATTTGATTGACAGGTCAACATGTTGGCAAAAGGATAGAGGCTTAGCAATGCTAACCATGCTAACCCTGTGTACATTTAAATAGACATGACCTTGTTTTGGCTGTTGTGTTGTGCTGTGTTGTGTTGTGTTGTGTTGTGTTGTGTTGTGTTGTGTTGTGTTGTGTTGTGTTTTTCGTCCTACAACTTTGACCCCTTCACAGTGTGTTTTCACTCCACAGAACACTTTGGTCACCAAAAAATGTCTTGTTCAGCGTTCGGTAGCTCCGTGCTAACCAAGCTACCTAGCGAGTGCTAGCATTAGCTGCAAACTTCAGGGAAAGTTTGCTGACTTTCAACCGCCTCGTGTCACTTCAGTGACCGGCATGAGCATCCGGAGCTCCCCCCGCAGTTAAAAATCCACCGGAGGCTTCGTATCAGCCGGTTGAAAATCTGCAAACTTTCGCTCATTAGAGGTTAGCTCAGCTTAGCTTAGCTGCGCCATTGAAACATCACCGCGCCACGTCATCCCCCCTGCCCCTTGACCAGGTAATGTAACATCCGGTTTCAAAAGCGCAAAAATGGCGATCAGGAAGTGGCCAAACTCAAGGCTTCAAAACAGGAGTCCACAAACCAATGACGTCACTCTGTCTATTCTTTATGGGCAACAGGTTACTCATTCAAGGTATTTATGGTAAAGAATACATAATATGTCATATGTATGCCTGGTTGATGTTGTTGGGATTTTATAAATGTAATGTGTGATCGTGTCCTACTATTAAACATGCCAAAAGTAATACAGGTATTATTTGGTTAGTTAGGTCTGAATTTGGATTGGTCAGACTGACTACACTGGATAGGCTAACAACAGGCTCTTATATTAGCTTCAGGATACATCGACAAGGATATATGAAATTACTCTGCTGTCATTTCAAAAGTTTGCACATATCCCAACAACAGAATGGACAAGAGAAATGTATACATTCCTTTATTTACAGCACTATGTAGCGCTACATTATTATTGACAGAAAAAAAAATTACAGCAGTACTTGACGTAAAACTAGCTCATTGTAGAACTGGGCGATATGGCCTAAAAATAAAATCACACCACACTCGATTTACCATTTTAATCTTTAAAACAAACTACAAAAGACAAGAGTTTTGATTTTATTTTAATAATAAAATTATCAACAAAAGCAAACAAACATAGATGAATTATCCTATTGGGATTAATAAAGTGCAAGTCACTTCCTTTTGTGTGTCAGTGTCCAAACATCAACTATCTGCATGGGTTGCCGTGGTAACAACGCAGGCACTACGCTGGTGACGTGACCTTCCAAAGCTAAAGCATGAGCTGGTTTAGCTGCTAACTAGCCAGCCGCTAAATGAGTATCATTTGACAAGTTAATGTTTCATTCACACACTCGTCAGCGCAGGAAAACACGCTGTTATCACCAGATGAGTGACAACTTTGTTCGGCTTCCTATAACCAGTGAAGCATGAAAGCATGACGAAATTAGCAAGCTAGCTAACTAGCCAGCTGCCCGCTAGCTCCACCCGGACCTCCGTGCTGTGTCGGCTGCAAACAGTTTCAGGAAGCCGGGCATGACAGCAGGCAGGCAGACGGGTGTCAGGTCTGTGCAGCAGAGCACCAGAATAAACACGCATCGACAACAGGTATCGGGCAAAAAAATCCCCTGTCCTGTTTGTATTTCTTTAAACCAATCACAATTGTTTTGGGCACTGCCAAGCCACAGCTGCAGTGACGGGACTTTGAGAACCACACAAAGGGGAGAAGGGACTTCCTGTCCAGCAGGGTACACCTGCAGGTGTCCTGTAAGGCTTTATACCGACACTGCTTACATAGTAAGCCAGACTAGTCTGACAGTGGTCTACTTTTAAGTGAGACCTTCCACAGTACCAGTGCAAGCAGAATACCACTCCATGGAGCAGCATATGCTGTTGTACCACTAGAGGCATACCATCAGCCACTTTTCGATCTCAGCATCAGCCATGCTAGTGGTTCTGTGAGCTTTGCAGGAACACACATGGACTCTACAGCATCAGTGTGATCATACTGGGAAAAAAGGTACATAAAACAACAAACATGCAGAGTTCCACTCTGCTGACTTGTTTACTCAGATCAGCTGTGTTAAGAGCACCTATTTATTTTCAACAATCAATACTGTAATGGCTCATCTCTACCACGTTAGTGGCAATCCATTACACGTTATAGACTAGTGGTCCCACTATAAAAAAACACAAACATACAGACATCACCAATCATTATTGACCCTAGATCATTCCAGTGTTAAGATGGCCGAACCATTTGCATTTCCAGACTGGAATCCCATTTAACAACACCAGTGGCTGAGTTGGACATCCATCAGACAGCCTTCATTGACAGTTTCAAGCCTCTAATCCATCAGCTTCATTGACTGTAATGTGGAAATACCTCCACCAAGGCCACTCGGGAGCAGTTTATCAGACTTGTCTTGGGCTGTTGTGACGTGAGCAATGATTCAAGTCCTGCTACTTTAATACCATTATAGGAAAGGCTGACTAAAAGCAGCATGTGATTACATAAATGCTTTTAATGTAGAATGTGGACTAATTATTTTTCTTTAATGGATGGAAAATTGAGTTTGAGTGGAGAAAAGATGATACTACTTAAAGCTGTGGCTACTTAGAGTAAAACCATGGTGTATTTTAACCTGCCACATAAATGTAGCCATTGTGATCTACGGGTCATACTAACTTTGTACTCGTCATTTCATTGTATAGATTCAGGGATTTTGAAAGTATTTCTCATGTCGCAGAAACCACTGAGAGTGAATCTTGTGTTATGGATGTTATTATCATACTGTCTGTTTTTGTTCCAATGCTCTGTAGAGTCTGCACAGATCTGACACCCGCCCGCCTGCTCTTATCCCCGGCTCTCTGAAGCTCTATGTGTCGCACAGAGGTCCCCATGGAATACTGGTAGACAATAACCTAAAATGTTAGGTTTATAAAATGTGCCCGAATTCACAAATATGTAGGATATAAATACAAACATTCCTGCAATCTTACATCGCAATCTTACGACGCAACGTCTGCTGTTGCGACTGGTCTGAGTCTGAACAGAAACCTGGTCACCTGGTAAGCAGTGTTGCCAGGTTGGTTCAAAAACGTAATTATTAGCCAGAAAAAAATATGAATATTGAAAAAATAAGAAAACATCTGCACTTTGACAAACCAGGCTAACATTTTGTCAACCCACCCAAGCTAATCACATCTCATCAGTGTATAGGGTGTGTCTTAGTTGACTGTTTTTGTCTAATTTGATACAAAGGGGAGGCTTATTGTGTCTTATCAGTGTATCGTTTTTGTCTAATTGGATACAAAGTATGGCTTGTTACGTCTTATTCACGTACCGTAAAATAAAGTGTGAACCTAATTTTTATCGATATAATCCATCCTAAAGCAGTCCAATTGTGCGGAAAATCACCCAATCTGGCAAAATTTATTTTTTCAGTTATTTTCACCATGTGGTATCAACCAATCAGGGACCACCAGGAAAATCCGTAGCCTACATGTTACACACATACCGCTGTCGGGCGGGGAAAAGTTCACTGCAGACAGTGCTTTTTTATTAGTCATCGCACGTTTCTGTAATAACGTATGATTTATGTGCGAGTCACAACTGAAATGTATACACACACCCATACACAGCACTAACAAAAACATTTTGTCATTAAAATATGTATTTCACAGGTGGTATTAACTAACAGAACATCACAATATCCATGAGTAATGCATATTCCCGCTGTCCCATTGAAAGTAATGTGTGGTCCAATGCAGAAGTTTGGTCTTTGTCGATTTGTTGCCATGTACATCCAAATATTAGCCAAACACAAAAAACAAAGTTTAGATAAGACAAAGGAAAAGCCAATTTAATCTCCCTCCAACAGCTGCCCTGTTGTAGTAGCTGAAAGATAGAAAGCAGGGGTGTGTGAGGATGCTATGAGGATGTGAGATTAAGAAGCGTGGGTGTGACAGGGGTGTTTGACTGCCTCACAGTTTCCAGCTCCATTTATCATTCTCAGATTCCATATTAGCTGCGGGGAGTAGAGCAGAGGAGGCCCGGCCCCGACAGCCTCTGATGGATCACCTGCATACTTCACACGATTTCTAATTAAATATACAGCAACAGAAAAAGTACAGGTGCTTCGCTCTCTTCTACATTTTCTTACCCTTACACGCTGTAGTCTGGATCCGTGACAGGTCTGGAAAACTGAAACGTCTGGGGACCGTTCCGACAACAACTTCAGCGTAGGAGCGTGAGGCCAGATGGAGAAATATGCTGCTATTATGAAACTATCTTCTGGCAAACTTCAGCCTCTGGAAAACCCCACAATCCCTCTGCTATGAACACAAGTAGTTGAATTCAATGCATCATTTCACTCTGAAATAACCTAAATTCCCTTTAAGCCCACTTTGCTCAGGATCAGATTCTTCACAGCAGGTATTTTAGGGTCTCTGTATTACTTGAGCTATTCATTAATTTCAAAGCCTGTCTGAAGCAATTGTTTCCCCTATTTTCTTGTATTTTATATTAACCTGATACACATTGTATTGTATTTTGTATTCTTGAACAGTGTTGGAAACAGACTCCAATCGCTTATTTTCTTGCTCCTTATTTTGCTGATTTTTTTTTTTTTTTTTTAGCTTTCCAGCGCTGACTGTATGTGAGGCAGCTGGAAGGCCTCGTAGTGACTTGTGCATGCAGGAATGTTTGGCCCTTCTATATGTGCATATGTAATCATGTAAGCTTTTTCATCTTTCGAGCAATGAATAAAGAAAGAGGAGCATACATTCGGGGTTTCACGACTACTGGTTTTTACTGGTTGCCAAGTTTTTCATGATAGCAGTCAACTTGTCTTTTTTTCCTTCTTCAGGCTTCAAGTCTATTTTTGTTGCGTTTAGTGAAGCGTAATATGCCGCTGTTTAAATCACACAACTATGCCGCTGTATACGTGTTCTGAACGTATTAACCGTATCTACATTGATTGATCAAGGCTCCCAGACCTTGTCTGTTTCCCGACAGGCAGATTCCCCTCACTCGCTACGGTGCGCGGGGAAATAAAATCAATGAATCAATAGATACACTGTTGACTTCTTCCCATGGCGCACACATGAAAACTATTCTGGTCAGTGAAGGCAGGATAACCGCCGGACATACTTTCCGGATTGGTCGTCCACGTACGAACGGTCACACGGACGTACACGCGGTTCTAGTCTTACCTTATAAGGGTCCGCATCAATCCACACTCGATTCCAGTTGGTGGCGTTTGATGGTCTTTGGATTCCTTTTAAAGATGAATTATATAAATAATGGTGGATCTCCTCAAACAACCTCTCTTCATAACAAGTGTCCATTTTGTTACCTTCTTCTTCTTCTTCTTCTTCTTCTTCTTCTTCTTCTTCTTCTTCTTCATACATCGCAGTTACCTGGATGTAACTCCAGTTTTAAGGCTACATTCAGTCAATTTGTTTCTCAAATCAGATCTTTAAAACTGTTAAAAACTTTGAGACGGTCCACGCTGTTATTTGCAAGTGATCAGATCAGTTTGTCCAGACATCACCAATCTATCTGCATGGGTTGCCGTGGTACCGACGCAGGCGTCAGTAACTACGCAGCTACACTGGTGACGCAGCTTTCCAACGTGGAAGCATGAGAAATGGAGGTCCATCATTTCGCCTTCCAAACAATCGCGCTGTCAAGGTTGCAGTGCAGACAACTTATTTCGGTGTCTGTCCACAGACTGTTGTCCTCCTCCATGTTGTCTTCTTTGCGAGGAGCAGCACGGATTCTACTCAGCACTTCCGTCACTCTGGATTTGTCGTTGTGTGTCGCGTTGCGAGCGGAGCAAAAAGACACTTTGAAATCAGATTTGAGGGTCTGGAGTGTCCGGACTGAGACACATCTGTTGAAATCTGATTGGAATCAGATTTCAAACCTCCAAATGTGGTTTGGATCTGATTTGCAAAACTCACATTTTATGTGTTTTTTTTGCTGGCCATACTTTCTAAAATCAATCTGGATATGCCAAAAAAACTGATTTGGGCTGGCAGTCTCAACAAGGCCTTTGAGTTCGTACAGAGCTCTCTGCATACAGGAGCAACATATGCGTACAGGCCGCAAGGTCACTTCTTTTGGGCAGCATGCTGTCCATCCGCATATGGGTCTGCAGTCCAGTCGCAGCCATGGGCATTGACGACGTTTACGTCACACGGACCTCACAGACAGGTGGATGCGGAAGGTATAAATTTGCCTTTAGTCAGCCACAGCTGTCCACTCAGCTCCACAGGAGCTGCTGATGACAGACGACTGTGACGTTTATGGAAGACTGGATGACAGAACGTTGCAGACCGCTCATGTCTTGCTTACGTCTCGTTTCCAGCGGGGGTGCATTACACTTTACTGTTACAACGACGCATGCATTATTAGATGCATCGATATGTACTTCACTTTACTTAACACAATGATAATAACTTATGATACTGCATGGACTATTATAGCATACCATGAGTCCTTACTACAGCTGGTTGTTGAGGTGTGTGTAGGTGAGTATAGGTCGTCATAATGTGTTATAAACTACATCAGTCAGCTAGTGTACAACTAGTCAAGAACATCCATAAGACACTCATAATTCATTGTAAGTCAGATCTATAATGTTTTATGACTGACTGTTGATATAGAGCATCAGAAAGCAAGTGTAGTCATGAAGCATTATAAATGCATTATAATTCACTATGAATGCCCTCATAATGCACTGTAGATGTGGTCTTCATATAAAGTGTTACCAAGCGCATAAACTCAAATACATTCTGTTGGTCTAAGACTAATAGTGATTATTTTCCCCTATAGGAGAAAAATCAATCATTAAACCTTGTTATCCTTTGAATAAGTAATCCAATCCAAACAGCTCTATATATTTAAAAAAAAAAAACACCAGTAAAGTGCTGTGTAACACTGCAGCATTGTAACAACACTGTTAATCAGCCTGAGCACCAGCAGCAGAGCCTCTCTGTAATAATGACACAGAGGTGTTATTACTGACGATAAGATCTCTGAGTCACAAACATTAAATCACATCTGGCGGGGGAAACACACCTGCATGTTTTAAACATCACTGCAATCCCATGCTATGTTGTGTTGACACTATACGTAACTATGGTATCGAGTCGACGCACCCATTTATTTACTGGGGCGATGATGGTAATATCTGTTTGGCACTGTGCACTGTGACGTTATAGATATTATACAGGTGATTGATAACATTGTGTAATAGATTACCAAATCCTTACCTTACAGCTGGAGGCGCCCCCCCTCTGGCAGTGAGAGTATTTACACAAACACTGTGGATGTGTGCTGCAGCTGATCTCGCTGCATCCTCCCTGCCCTTTTTTTTCACACCTGAAAGTCCAAACCAAGGTTGATGTTTTTATTACATTGTACACATTTGATCCGGCTAGTTTTGATTTCACATTGCAATGATACGAGCGCACTAAAGAACCGCACATGACGTACCATCACCTACATGAGCTGCGTCTCCCAATACTTGTAATTGATGGTATGTAGAAGGGCTTCCTCTTGTATCGTCTTCTATCGTCTCGAGTTTTTTCCAGCCGACTCCTGCTCTCTGCATGTAACCACGACTCGTTTTTTTTTGTTGTGCTGTTGAGAAGAAAGACACAGGACACTGAAACCTACTGTACATTTACTACCACTTAACTGCTCATTTCTTCTCTGCTACAATCGCCAGCAGCTGTCTGCTCTTAGCGAAATTAAACGGACCATGGTTCAGTTGGATCCGGACTGAGACCACCTCTATTCGTCAGACTGAGGTTCGGCTGTTTGGTCCGGACTGTGGTCCGGGGGAGGTTTCACTTGTAATTTTGGTTCAGATTAGTCTGGCTTACTATGTGAACCATGCCGGGATAAAGCCTTACTTCCTGTCCGCACAGAAAGTCCATGTCCGTGTCTCCGTTCCTAAAGTCGCTACAACAAACAAACAAACAAACAAACAAACAACGTCCGAGTTTTCAACCTACCCCCTGAAAATGACACGTTTATCAGATGTGGATGATGTAATAAGGCAGCCTGCTCTGTTCTTTCACTGAATGATTGTAAAGGTCTACAAAGAATACAGGTTCCCTCCCGACACTATTTTGCAGAGGCACTGTCGGGGCGTGGCGCCGCCCAGGACGATCGTGATTGGTTTAAAGAAATACAAACACGCCAGCGAGATTTTTTCATTATCCAGGAGTGAAAGCAGATTGAATCCAGACGTTCCCCTTGTGCGATGTGGAGATAGGTCGGGCTATACGAGACGAGGTTCAGATCAAACTGAAAAGTCAGAAAGTCCGGACCAAACAAGATAAGTGTGAAAGCACCCTTAGTTTAATCCAGACACCAGACACCACAATTTCAGTATCCAGAGAGCTTTCCCTGCCGGCCACAGGTTTAATCATTACTGTGTGGACTCGTTTGAATGTATCGGACATTCATGTGTAAAAGTCTCACACTCTAACTTTAAATCACCAGCTTCCATCCAACATCCGTATCTGCCATTAAAAGGACATGATATGATGAAACACATCTCTTCTAACATCGGAACAAGTGTAACAGTGAGTGCTGCACAAATGAAAGTGTAGCTGGTTGGCACTGTGGTACGCAGCTGTACAGCAGCTCTGCTGTCTGGTGCGTTCACTGACCCCTCGTTACTCTGTGTCACTGACTCACGTCACTGACCTTGTTAATGTGACAGCCTGTTTGCTGGAAGTCATACTCAGGGTGGGAAACATGGAAAACAGCAAAGGGAGCAGATGTTAAACTGGAGAGGATGCCACTACGAAATGTCACACTTCCTCCAATAAAACTAGAGAAAACCTTCCAGGGATTTAAAAACCTCATCCTTAGTATCTGTACAAAATATAGGCTAATATGATATTATTCTTATCATTAACGTTTATTTATCAAACCGTAAAATGTAATGTAATGTTTGCTAGCTAACTCTGCAGCAGAAAAGTCCTCAACAAATACTATACAAAACTATTTACTCCGGTTTGAGTAACGTTTAAAACGACAGTGCCCAGGAATTTATTCAATTCACCATTTTAGGAAATTACTTATCATTTTTTAATGAGTAGGTACACATGAGCTTGAGGCTTGGCCATAGACATACAGACCGATCAACACTTCTTTAGTTTTGACATTTTTGTTGGGGTTGTTTGGGTTTTGTTAACAATAAGAACAATATAGAAATGTTTCCTTCAACTAAAATGTTTTACCACTTTTGGTATAATTTGCTGCAGCTCACTGAAGGATAATTTAGATTTCTGTTTGATGGAGGATGGTTGAGGAATGGTTCGTTTTAAATGTGCGGCTGTCGTACAGTCGAATGTTTAATGGGAAACCAGAATGTCCATCTGGTCCTTACCTGTCTCTGGAAAAAAGTTTATACTGGCGCATATGTTGTTATGCCTCATCTTCTTTTCTTATTTTACTGCTGTATAGTCATCCACCCTAAACCCCAATTTTTCTGTTATTTTCTGTTTTATAGTGGCTGAGTCACCTCATGAGACAGGAGGCAGTTTAGCTGAGAGTAGGTCAGAGCCCAGCTGGTGCTGATCTTGTGGTCGTCTCAGGAAAAAAATAGCAAGGCAAGATTGTTGCATATCAAACAACGGCACTAATTCCATCACTAAAAAGGTTTCCCAAGTGAAAGTTTTCCAACCCATGCGACCACATAGCTCGATTGTTCCTACCCTCAAATACAACTCACGGGAGAGTTTCCTAAATTAGAAGGAGATCAACACGTCCTCATATATAAAAGCAACAGCGGCGGTTTTAAACATGTGGTTAAAGCTGTGAAACTTGGTTACGTTCAGTGTTCAGGGGTAATGCATTACTAACTCTGTGTTCAGACCGGGCGCCAATAAATGAATCTACTCGCTTAATTCGCACGAGTTTGGACGCTGGAATCTTCTGTTTTCATCGCGTCATTCACGCGAGTAGTCCCGACACTCGCCACGGAAGTTCAGATATTTCAACTCATGCGATGAGCGAATTCGTGTCATTGCGTCGCCCGACCGAAAGTCACAAGTAACTCACGTCTTCACATTGACTTTATATGTAATTCATTCGCGCAAATGAATTCATTCTTGCCCGGTCTGAACTCACTGTAAGTAACACGTTAGCATTAGTGGCTGCAATGAGCCTTGATACTGCCACTCTCAAGACATGCTCACTCCTGTACTTTGTTTTCAGTGCGGCAACAGCAGAAAAGTGCACCTCACAGAGACAGGGTGTGGTGAAGGGAAGCAGCCGGAATTCACTCAATATCTGATGCCCTGTAACCATGTACACATGGGTATTTTTTTAAAGGTAAAACATCCACATGCAAATGCCGTATAAGGACAAGGCAAACAGACCTTTTGGAAAACTCCACCCAAGGTGGAGATTTTTAATATCCCCGGCTTTAACATCTCTGTTTTCTATGGTGTGGACAGCAAAACCGGACTTTTGAGCTTGTGACAGCAAAGTGTGCTCTGAGATTTTAGGCTGTGACGTCACTAGTGTGCGCTAGAGCTGTCAAAGAATATTCTAAATTTGAATATATATATTCGAATTGTAAATAAACAGATATTTTGTTATGAAAATTAAAATTTGATTATGAAAATTCATATTTTATTGTGTAAAAAGCAGCACTCATTACTGTCTATGGCACTACAAAGCTGGTTAAATTGCTGCTAATGCACACCGGACACTTCCTGCTGCACCTTCACATTAAAAGCATTTAACTGCCGAAACACGAGTGGACCTTTATTATGAAGGACTCACAGGAAATGCAATGTGTTTGTCAGTCAGCTTGACATCGACAACGTTTCAGCAAACTCGCGTCTCCAAAAACAAAACGCCGCAGATCAGGAGGCTGCACACCTCAAACAACGGTGAGGTAATGTTGCTGACGAGCTTAACTTTCACTTTCGTTGTTGCAGATGCTGCGTTCAGCATGAAAATCAGATCACAGAATGATAAAAATCAACCAGGACTAATATCTTAAGGATGGCCGTTAAGTTTTACCGTATAGTTATATTCTTTTATCTGTTTATTTTGTAATATGTCGGTGTGTAGATCTTTTAAACGACATGTTTAGGGGCAGCCGGGTAGCGCAGTGGTAGATTCTCTGCCTACCAACACGAGGGTCGCAGGTTCGATCCCCCGTGTTTCCTCCGGCTTGGTCGGGTATCCATACAGACCGTGTCTGCGGGTGGGAAGCCGGATAGGGGTGTGTCCTGGTCGCTGCACTACTTACTCTTCCACCATACTGAGGGACAGAGGCGCTACAGAGGTCACTGCTGTTTAATTCATCACTCCCTGCCGCCAACGTCATCGGGTTTGGACAGACCAGTATGTAAGTACTTGTACTTAGTTTGAAAAAAAGTGGTGTCGGTGCATCCCTACTGCAATCCCTTCCTTTTCCCGGCCGTGGTCTGTGCACCATCCGTGCAAACACAAAGTTCTCCCATTTCAGCCCACGTTCTACCAGGAAAGAGTCAGAAGCTTAAAGAGCTCATCAGCTGTCGCTCGACTTGGGACGTACTTGCAAAACATCAAATCCTCACACAGTGACTCTGATGCTGCAAAACAAACATGTAAAAAACAAGCCGTCTGTACTGCTTTCAGTTGCCTTGTGCACTTGTAAGGCGAAACATTTGTCTCTCAGTTTTTCAGTGAGTTGTTCCTCGAGGTCATCTGAAATGTTGCACAGGCGACACGTCTTTCAACAGCGTGATTGGACGGGGGAACAGCCTTTCATTTTGCGGCGCTTGTCTCATCAAGTATAGTTGACACCATGTCTAAAGTATGAGGAGTACGAGCTCCTCTGCTATCGGGTGTTTTTCTGCACCGGGCAATTCTGTATGTGACTCTGTATGATGCCATTAATGTTTGTTGTTCACTGAAGCAGCTTTTACAAAGATGTGTTCCTGCTGACGGGATGTTTTAATGTAGTGTCTTCTTAATTTGGTCTCATACTGCCAGTTTCCAGACATAAAATACACTCTGGTCTCTCCTCATCTCCCTCTTCATTCACCGTGAACACAAGATAGACGTCACTGTATTTTCTCCTCGTCTTGTTTTTTTTGGTTGATTACCGTCAGCTGAGCCAGATGTTTGTGTCAGAAGCATCTGCCTGCTTTTCTTTTTCCCCCTGTCAAATATCTGTCCATTCTGTAACATTAAAGCTACAGACTGAATGTTTGGATTTCTTTATCATTCCACTGTAAAAAGATTCCCACGTCAAAACAATTCCCGTCAAAAGATTAGTTCTGCATCACCATTTTTCCCTGCGGTCGCGCGCCCTTCCACGAGAAACGCTGACAGTAAAATGAAACAATTGATACTTGATTTGTAACTCCAACAGGCAGGCTACATCAAACACGTAACATATGGAGACCGTATGCTGCAACATTAACACGTTAAATAACGTTACCCGGTCAGTGTAGCCAGTACGTAAGAAGAGCTGTGTCTGTGCCATTTCATTTACGAAACTTAAAAAGGTGCTATTGATAACGTTCAGCTACTTGATGTACAACCTGAGCAGAGTAATGCTGCCTTCAAATGGACCTGGTGACCTCGTATTTACCACACGGAGAGTTGTGTAACTACACGCCACTACTGAACTCACAGCTTTCACAACATTTCCACTCGCGAGGTCGAGAATACGACATGACGATAAAGCTGAGATAGCTAATGTATGCTAACGGCAGTTGTTGCCACATCACACCGGTAAAGAAGAAAAGTGTCCACCTCGCTCTTCCTATCTATTCTATCTATCCTAACTCACTGTTAACTACGGGAGCTCAGGGGGTTACGTTCCGTCATCACCCAAGTTAAAGTGAAAATAGATTTTAATTTTTAGACATCGTCTTAAACCATGAATTCAAATTAATCGATAAAATCGATTTATCGCCCAGCTCTAATGGAGGTATAAATCATTATCAATACATTATGTCCACCACTTATAAAACTTTATAAACCGTGTTATAAGTCGTCATGTATGATCATAAACATGTATGAAGAGCTTTATGAAGCGCTATAAATGCATTATAATGTGTTGAATGTGCTTACAATGCATTACAGACGTGACCTTTAAGTAAAGTGTTACTGACGCTGACTCTGGGGACAGAGAGGCCACCTGATCCACCCACAGCTACCTTTTACAGAGTGAGTGAGAAATGACCATAAATTAAGTCAATCAATTATACTGCTCCTTGTAAATCTCAAACAATTAGTGTGTGAGTGTAACTTCCTTGAAATGGAGCCCAGACTAGAACGAGCTCTTTGTGCCTGGACTTTATCCAAGCAGTGTGTGTGTGTGTGTGTGTGTGTGTGTGTGTGTGTGTGTGTGTGTGTGTGTGTGTGTGTGTGT
>JAOVVB010254624.1:0-19865 GCA_028570985.1 Heterobranchus longifilis
GCCTGTACTGCCAGGTGGAACGCGCCCTTCTTAAATGGCAAAATATCACCTTTCTGATTCCGTGTTCCTTCAGGAAACACCCACAGGCGGATCTGAAAAGACAGACAGATATAGAGGACTATAATTTTCTATCATTCAACAAATTTTTAAATATTTATTACAGCATTTGAAAATACTATTGTAAGGAAATGGGCTGAAAAAAATCTGCTTGGTTAACAGAACAATGTCCAGAGCCTTACACTGCCTCCGTCACCTTGCCTTATTCAAATAGTGCATATCCTGGTGCCATCTCTTCCCCAAGTAAGTGCCGTCCACATGACGTAAAAGAAAAGTTCATTCTTCCATTGCTCCATGGTTCAGTTCAGATGCTCAGGCAGCATTGGCAAGGAAAAATTCCCCGAAATCACAAAGAAACTCAAAATGAAACCAATCCTCATTTGTGTGCCACAGGATATCATGACTGTTATTAAATCCTATCTATAACTGTGTGCTATAAGGTCAAAAGTGCAAATTCTATAGCAGGGAATGTGTTTAGTTAACATGCCCACTTTGTTGAGGTTACCAGCTGTTTCCTAACAGAGACTTGGGTACGAAATTGACTGTCAATTTCAATCTTAAATTTCAATCTTATTGTGGTTATGTGGAACTGTCCTCAGTTATCACATGTATCTTTAAGCAGACCATATGGAGCCATCCTCTCCAGCAGCAGTGAGTGGTGTCGCTGTGATGAGAACTCCAACCAGAAATAGGGCAGCATGGATGGGTCAGGCAAGTCCAGAGGGAAGAAGGGCTGAGGGTAGGGCTGCACGATTAATTTGCTGTGTGGGGATCACGATCTCAATTTGTACATACACACAATCTTATTTCTAAATGACGGTGCATGTATTTCCCTGCATTCACATCACGCTGCATTACCTTGTTCATTTATTTACTTTACAACAATACCAGATTGCTATATCGGTCACAGTCATTGCTCACTCACACAGTGTAACACAACACTATTAATTTACCAATCCGGTCAGAGATTAGCAAATTATTCCGTCATACAACTCCGTCGCTTCGCTCATCTTTCTTCCTCATTTACGGCATTGTGCAGCCCTAAACAAGCTAATCTGTCTACATGGGAGCAGTATTTCATTATTTTCATGCCTAAAACCTGAGGGTTAAACCTTGTTTTGTGCACGCCTAAACACTCACTTGCACCATCAAAGTCTCAAGCTCCTGCTTTGACTGTAACAATAGCTCATGGTAAAAGGCTTGTACGGTTGAAGGTTAGAGAGGCCCACCTTTTCGTGCAGCATGATCTTGGCAGTGTCGTCCATGACGCTCTTAGCATCACTAGTTTTCTTGCGGTTGATGAACACGATGCCCCCCAGCCAGCACACCATGCCCACTGTTCCTGCCCACAGAAGCTCCTTCTTGGCAATAGTGGTGCAGCGATCAGGCAAAACCTCCATCATGCCTGCACAGGAAAAAGAAGCAGGAATTAACCATTTCTCATGAAATAACCACTGTTAAAACCTGGGATTAACAGATTACAGCTGGACATTTGAGACCAGTAACCATTTGTAACTAGTGCACTATGTTAGTCTCCAACCTGCTCATGTTCTGAGAAATAAACAATTCCGAGGAGAGCGTATTTAATATCTTGTTAATATCAGCACTACAAGTTTATATTTAATGTACCATGTACACTTGTACCCCTGCTCATCCATGCAATTATTCAATAAAAAAATATAGGGTAGAGATATTCCTATTAAAGAGGCTTGTCTGTATATTCAATCCTAGTTCACCATGATGAATGTAAAACATGTTTTTTGCTTAATGTAATAAATTAAGTTTGATGTATTCAAGAGTTTAGTGAGATGTGCTGGCACGAAATTTCAAGGGCAATAGTGTTCCCTGGTGTACCATGGACTCAAATAGAGCTTCCAATTCAATTTAAAAGAACTTTTAGCCTGTAGAGGGAACTCCAACTTTCTCTCCCCAACATTTGACATACATTTATTATAAAAATATATTCTTTTGTGATCTTAACTACAATAAAATTTAGATAATTAACAACACTGAGCCCAATTTATGAAGCAGGATATGAACAGATTGTCTTGTAAATTGTTTTGAAGGAATTTACAAGAAATCTGGTAGTATAGTAAAACTTTCGGATCCTAATCATGTTCCAGAGTGCTTGAAACTTCACACATACAAAGGCTTATAATCATAAACCTCTTCTAATTTTAAAATAAAATAATCCATGGAGTAGAATCATTTATATATTCTGAATACAGTCAAGTTTAATCCTCTTTGCACTCTCCATCAAAGACACATCCTCCGCTGGAGTAAGGCTTGGCACTTGCCATGCTTATGAGGGAAGTGATGTTTAAAACTGGTATGCTATTTTTTGCAAGATGAAGGCTGGCTTATAAATTGGTCCTATTTGTCATAGCATTTTCATTTAATTCTGTTAACACTTCAACACATCAGCCGAAACACTTTATTAAAAAAAAAAAAAAGCAACTAGAAATAGGAAAATAGATTCAGTGGTGCATCTTGATTCTTTAGTGTGGCTATGCAAAATTGATTTTTTTCAAATAATTTTTTAGTTTGCATTGAAGGTAAAAGCTACTTATTTAAGTTCATGATACTTATACTATTACAATGCAAATAGAATCAGCATCTATGCATCGGTATCCAGGGTAATGTCAGAATACCACCAAGAAGGATGAACCACATCTGAAAGCTGTCTGAAAGGGATGACCGGGTGCTGACCCGGATTGCATCTAAAAAACATAAAACCACAGCTGCCCAACTCACTGCAGAATTAAATGTGCAATCTCAACTCTCCAATTTCCACCAAAACTGTTCATCAGGAGCTCCACAGGGTCAAGGTACATGGTCGGGCTGCTACAGACAAACCTTTGGTCACTCATGCCAATGCCAAACGTCAGTTTCAATGGTGCCAGCAGCGAAAATCTTGGGCTGTGGACAGCCTGAAACATGTATTGTTCTCTGATGAGTCCACCTTCACTGTCTTTCCCACATCTGGAAGAATTACGGTGTGGAGAAGCCCTAAAGAAGCGTACCACCCAGACTGTTGCATGCCCAGAGTGAAGCATCGGGGTGAATCAGTGCTGGTTTGGGCTGCAATATCATGGCATTCCCTAGGCCCAATACTTGTGCTAGATGGGTGTGTCATGGACTACTGAACCCCTCTGGAGTACCATGTGCACACAATGGTTCAAACTTTGTATCCTGAAGTCCGTGCCGTGTATCAGGATGATAATGCACCAATACACACAGCAAGACTGGTGATAGAGTGGGCTGATGAACATGAAAGTGAAGTTGAACATCTCTCATGGCCTGCACAGTCACCAGATCTAAATATTATTGAGCCACTTTGGAGTGTTTTGGAGGAGCGAGTCAGGAAACGTTTTCACGTAGTGACCAGGCCACTATTCTGCAAGAAGAATGGCTAAAAATCCCTCTGGACACTGTGCAGGACTTGTATCTGTCATTCCCTAAATGAATTAATGCTGTATTGGCCGCAAAAGGAGGCCCTACACCATACTAATGAATTATTGTGGTCCAAAACCAGGCGTTTTAGTTTCATTGTCTAATCCCTGTATTTCATTGTCACAGAAGGGAAAAAAAAAAAACATTCACTTCTACTTGTAAGACTGTTTTGCCATTCATGTAGTTTAGTGTAGTGATGCAGTGAGATGCATTTAATGAAGCTGTGTGAGTGTCAACAAATGCAAATTAGCTGTGCACTCACCTGAAAAATTCACAAGTGCTCGTCGTCAACATGCAAGCAAACTTTTGTAAATCTGGCTTTTTTTTTTTTTACTTAAGGTTACTAAAATATTTGTTAAAAAATTACAACTATGTTTATATCACAGATAATTTAAATTTTATAAATCCAAAATAATAATACATTGTATGTGTTAGTGTGTGTGTGTGTGTGTGTGTGTGTGTGTGTGTGTGTGTGTATATACCCAACACATCGAGAGATGACTGGTGGTTGGAGATGATTACATAAGACCCCTCGGTCTGCAGGTGCTCCCAGCCACTGACCTCAAAGCGCAGACCCAGGAAGTACTTTACATGGCGCACCAAGAAGCGAATGACCCTATGGCACAAGCAAAAACAATCAAATACGGGTTGGCACTTGTTTTACAGGATACATATACATACATATACTATATGCTGTTTCCTAACAATGCATATGTGAAAATCTCAACTACTCTGAGGAGAGGCAAGGGCAGGCAACCAATTAATTAAAATATGAGTGGAAAAGGAAGAGTAGCAGCTAAGAAGTCATCTGTTTTTGGAAAAGGTGTAAAGCTTTGCGGTCTGATGAGAGACCTATAAGTTTACTAGTTATTAGATTTCTTCTTAAAAACATCTGGTGTTTTCATAACACTTCGTAAAAATGAAATGATGTTTATGTAAGCGCCAACATCTAGAAAATCTGCTATCTTTAAATCTAATACATGGCAATCTAATTTCTCACATATACACTGTGCAGTACATCCATGCATTCTCCACCTCAGGGTTTATTAAATGACATATGAACATACAAAAAGAAACAGCAAAAATGTGATAAAGATTAAAAAAAAAAAAAAGAGAGAGTTATAAAAAATAAGCATATCATCATCATCACAGTTTTGCCCTTAAAGAGACCACGTGTGGTAAATTCAGTACTGCTTATCACTGCTGAAGCATGGTGGCGGCGGCATCACATTGTGCATGGATGAATCCAAGCACCCTGCCAAAGTTACACTGCTAAAGTGCTAGTGGTTTACAATTAAGATCCTGAGCATTTTAAATAAGCCCAGCCCTCAGTCTAATTACGCTGCACATAAAAACTCATTTTTATTCCAAGTTTTACACACAATGTGGAGAAATTAAGATGGTGAATAATTAACCAAGGCACATAATTTAAAACTACATAATGCCTTGCTTGCACAAGCTGAAGGAGTTTTGTCTGAAATATGCCTCACGTACATGTTTTACAGAAACCGCTAATCTCTGCAATCTTTGATTTTCTGCTAATCTCTGCATGGGCATCAAAATCTTATAGAGGTCTCGGTACTGTGCACAAAACACACAAAAAGAGGCAAGTTGAACAACACTGTTGGTCAAATGGTCAAACCCCACTGTAACTCAAATAACCACTCTTTACAATCGTGGTGGTCAGAAAAGCATGTCAGAGTGCACAGAATAAACAATCTTCAAGACAAACCAGCTTCAAAAGCAGAAGACTACATCAGGTTCCACTGGAATTTAAAGGTACAATTAAGCTTACTTAAACAAAATAAGATTGAAAAAAATCATTGCCAAAGATAAATAAATACAAATAAATTGCCATTGTTAATTATCTATGTGCAACATGCTTTAGTATTTATTAATACAAATTTTACCCAACAGTCAGGGTTTTGTTTTCACTATACAAATCATGCAACTGCACTATAAAATTGCCTTTTGTGACTCAGCAACTGCTGTGTAAAAGAAAGAGAGCAACATAGCTAAGAGTGATGTCGTAAAGCACTATTATACGTGTCAATCCCTTGACCTTTGCACCTGTATGGACAATAGTTTTCAAATAAATCAGGGCTGGAATGGTGTGTGCTGAGGACAAAGTCCACCCACACAAACACGTACACCGATCAGCCTTACGATACCTACATTATGATCACAGACAAGTGAACCACAATTGAAAAGCACCAGAAGACAGAGTGCATCACAGCCTGCTATGCACATGGCCCACACCATAGGTCCTGCGAAACCATGCCCTGAGAGGCCAGAGACACCCTACTGCCACGAAGGGAACTCATAACCCGAGGTGGTTTTAATGTTATGGCTGATAACGATAACAGAACAGAAAGTGGCAAATTACTATTCTAAACACATTACCAACCTACACTAAAAAAAAGCACAAAAACCTGCAATGAATTGCTTTTTTTTTTAAAGGGTGGTTGCACACACTTCCTGCAACTATTTTAAAACACGCAAATGTGTGTCTATGTTTCGAAATGTACACGGTATTTCTTAAAACTTCTTCAGTGCCGCTTTAAATATAAGCTGGAAGTGAATAAGTTTCATAACCTCTTCATAAGAAACCAAGATTATGTGAAACCAAGTCTAAATAATTACACTACTTAAATAGCAGGGGGCAAATTCTTACACAATTTCACAGATTTTAGTAATACACACAAAATATCTGAAAATAAATAACAAACATGGATATTTTAGAGAATGTTGGTGATCAACCCTCATGTCATGGTATTTGTTTTGCTGTATATGTACCTTAACTAAAGATGCACAAGAGGGCACTGGTGGCTCAGTGGTAGGCATCTTGCCTGCCATGCGGAAGGCCTGGGTTCGATTCCCAGCCAATGCCCAAACCCCAAAAGCCACTGGATGCAGTGGTCCGTACCAAGCCCAGATAAAACGGGAGGGTTGCGTCAGGGTCCGGTGTAAAACCTGTGCCAAGATCAGATGGTCCTCTGCGGCGAAAGACCAACAACAACATAAGGATGCTAGTGCGAGACGTTTATTAGTACAGGACAGTGGCAGTTCACTTGTCCACCATTATGCAATTATCCAATCATGTGACAGCAGGACAGTTTATAAAATCATGCAAATACAGTTTAAGAGGATCAGGAAATCCTCACATCAGTCATCAGCATGTGGAAAAAGTCTGACTCGTGTGAATTAAACCCTGAAATGGCAGACGGTACCAAAGGGGCAGGTTTGAGTATTTCAGCGGCTGTAGAGCTGACATTTAAAGATTATGTAATTCCCTTGTTGCTCAATTAATTGTTGCTTTTTCGTTGCTCAATTAATTGAATCATAGGGCATGTTTTGGATTCTGAATTAATTCAAAATGTTAAAATTTAGTTAAACTTCCAAATGATAAATAGCCTAAAAAGTATACTTTTTATCTTGCATCTTCTACAAATATTTGCATTATTGGAGAGTATAGATTCTTCTCTTTTTTGAGTTTATGGGTGTTTGGTGTACAGAACAGAAGATTGGTAAAGGAAAAAGATTATCGCCTTGTATAAGATATTACATTTAAACAATCAACAACACAAGTTACACATCATTTTAAAGTTCATTACATACTTTTAGTAGTTTTTTGAAACAATTTAAAACGTGTAAGAAATATAGCTGCTTGAGACAATTCAGATAGTAAACATTTTTGGACATTAAATGTCATTGATATTAAATCAAATGGCATATTGCAATGCTCAAAAATATAATCAAATTGACTGTTACCCCTGATATAAAGCTCTAGGATTAGAATTTCCTTCAGGATTTAATGAAGCATGCATCCATCCATCTATCCATCCATCAATCCATCCATCAATCTATCCATCAATCTATCCATCAATCTATCCATCAATCTATCCATCAATCTCCTGGGATTTTCATATACAACAGTCTCTACACACAGAAAACAGGGTGGATGATCTGCAGCAGGAAACACTTTGTTGATAAAAGGAGAATGACCAGACTGGGCTGAGTAGCTCTCAAACACACTTTCTGGTGAGCAAAAAACACATCAGACCACAGGAATCCCAGGTAATTTACTCAACTCTCACCCATATAAATGTATGCACATACACAAGATTTTTCTGAGGGTTTACCTTCAAACTTAAAACAAAACTCTTTATAACTTGCCTCTGCAGTAAAAACTGATATCCCTACTTGTATAATTTTGTAATCTGCCTGCAAACCTGGCATTAATCCTACGCTGTACCAGTGGGGAGTATTAATGTGGAGCAATATGGAAGACAGGAAGAGATTGGTGAAGATGCAGTTTGACAGGGTAGGTATGCAATCTCTGTAAACACAAGACCGGAGGCAAAGATTCAATCCCCAACCCTGGAGGTTCAAGGTGACAGTACTGTACTTACCGCTAAGTCTTGTGCTTCCAAGTTCATATAAAGTATCACTATTTGCATATGCAGAGGGTACAAATATTTTTAGATCATTAAACTGCTCTCTGCGGTTTCTCTCTCTCCGTCTCTCACTCACACATAAATAAACCGTTACACAGTATATGTGAAAGTGAAACTCCATTTTATGTCGAAGACAAAATTAAACATTGCATAAGTAAGAGTAACACATACACAGTAAGAAGTATGTAAAATCTAAAGCCGGAATATATACACTGGGAGTTTTGAGGGTTTTACTCAAGTGTTAATGTGGACATAATGTGGACATGGCTCAGTGGCAAGTTTCTCGCCTGCCATGTTTTTAGAAAGCCTTGATTCAATTCCCACCCGATGCCAAATCGCCAGTCACTGGATGCAGCACCGGTCTCAAGCCCGGATAAAAGTGGAGGGTTACATCATGAGGGGCATCCAGCATAAAATCTGTGACAAGTTGTGTATGCGGATCGGATGGCCCGGTGTGCCGAACCCTCGATAGGCGCAGCTGAAGGACTAACAACGACAGGGACTTATTTACTAGTACAGAATGTACGATTTAAAAACACTTGAGAGTGATGTGAGTCAAAGCACAACAAGCTAACAGTAAACATGCAAAAAAAAGTGATACTGGCCTTAAGCAAAGGTTGAGTGCCAAGAGAACAAACCGTCCTATGCTGATTGGCCAAAACGAATAGTTGTTTCATTAAGTTCTGGTCAGGTTCTTTTGTCACCGGAGATCATGTATATTAAATTATGAATTATGCTTGGAGTGGCAGTTGAGGTAGCAATGAAACATATTTACAAGCAGCAGACTACTATGTCCACGTCCACTACAAGGGGAAAGAAAAGCTGGACACTAAAAGAATCCACATGACCATGTGACTACACTATGACTAACTGTGACAACCATAATAATCATACAAGTGATGCTAGTTCAACAAACTAATGCAAAACTAAATAAAACCTTAAGTCAATACATAACTGAATTGAATACACATCTAGGAACCAAACATTTGTTAATTAGAAAAACACTCAACAAAATATAATTGCTGCGTTGTGTTAAAAGGATTTGAAAAAATAGCAAATCATGGCTTGTATCCCCTCTACTGCTTGAGAGTTCTGTTTAGCTAAAACAATAACGGTGGCCCAATTTGTGACAAGATTAGGGAGTTTTGTCCCCGTGGGTGATGACCTTTCAAATTGTGCACAGAAGAAGCAGTGGGGTCTCTGCAAAAATCACACTGTTTAACTGCTTTCGGTGGATCTTTGCAAGATAATGCTGCAACTCCACCAAATTTTCTTGTCCATATTTAATATGAAAGGGAATCACCAGTCACTTCCTGATAGGACTGCACGATATTAGGTGTTGATTTGATTAAAATTGTGATTCTATAAGTATCACGGTTTTACAAATATCCTGGTTTAATATTTAATTTTCCAGGATTTTATTAAAATTTTAAACCTTTAAAAAATTGAGGCTGTTAACACACTTGATCGACAGGTTCATCTATATTATAAACAAAGTCGTTTTTTTTTTTCATGGTTAATGAAGGGAGAGGATGGCGCTGTCCTCCGAGTGTGTTACTCCGCCCCCAACGGTGTGTGAGCGAGCAGTTCGAAAAGATGGTCGGTGACATCACGTAGGTTGGAGGAAACATGTGATAGTCTGCGGCCCTCCCGACTGAGTGGTGGTAGACGCTTAATGTGGGAGCCCCCTAGTAACTGGGAGGAATTGGACACTACTAAATTAGGGAGAAAAATCGGGGGAAAAATCCAAAAAATTTTAAAAATTGAATAAGTAAGTAGAAAGACACACCAAGACTGCAGGCCACTGGAGTGATTTTGCTGAGTGAACAAACTATACTATAAATACTGGCTTTTATCCCTTGTAGTGAGCTATAGCTTCAGTGTGGCTTTAGTTATTTAAACAGCCATGTCAGTGTTTATAATGAATGTATACAAACAAAGATAGACATGCTCTCATGGGGGGGATAGTTTTACGCAGAGAGAATGAGACCGACCTTGGCATGTTTACTGTTCTCTTTCACACAAATGCACGCAAGCTTACACACCCACCCAGGAAAATACACACTTCAGTACAAAGGCCGTCCTAACAGGATGTCCTAACATCCTAAAAGCCATGGGGGAAAAATTAACAGGAATTTTAAGCTCTTATTATATATATTTTATTAAAGGTTTTTCACTAAAATAAAGCACAATAAAAAAGTATCCACTTTGTAAAAACATGGAAATATGCTTAATGTTTGTTTTAGCCATGGCATCAGCAAAAGTGTAACAAGTGCCTGATTACAAAATATGGAAATCTGACTTCCGGTCATAAATGCTCATTTGCATTTAGATGTCTTTCCTGTGAGTTGTTTTACTAACATTTTAAATCCTGGTGGTGGAGCTTCTTGAACATAAATATGTGCATATATTTGTTTTTTTAAACTCGGGGTTGGATTTCCACTGTTTAATTTACATATAAACATTTAGTCAGTATAAGCAGATGTTATGAATTATGACTATCATGAATTATGACTTATATTTGTCTCCTGTACACAACTGCGTGGTTAAAGGTTAAGGGCCTTGCTTAGGGGGCCCAGCAGTGGCACCTTGGCAGTGCTGGGATTTAATTGTTTGACCCAAACTTAAAAAAGTCTTACCTCCTTTACATATGAGCAAAAAGATAGCTAGCATGTACTAATTATTACTAGACAGACGTGTGACTGACTTGGCAGCTAGGCCAGAAGTACACACACATCCTTCTCTGCAAGAACTAATGCTGTATTACTGTAAGACAGTTATCAAGAAGCTTTATCAAGATCAGTTCTCCACTGTAAGCAGGCAGTCTTTGCTTTATAGAAACTTCCTGTTGGTTTGTTTATCCCCACACTGACGTGTAAAGATACAAAGATGCATACAAGAGCAACAAGGAAAAAAGAATAGAACTTCTCTTAACTCGTGCTAATATTTACAAATGTTTTACATATGATCAAACGTACTGAGACGGCAATAAACCAATGATCCGCTCGACTCACGGCTTGCTCATGTGCCAAACTGCTGACATTTCACTAGCTCACTGAATAATGCATAGAGATTATTGAATAAAATGCTTGAAAGTAATTAACTGAATGATAGACAGAGGCATGTGAAGTTTCCACCACATTCATTCACATAGCAAAACAACAGGAATGTCGAAACCTGTTGAACATTTTAAAATCAAAACATGGTGCATCAATTCAATTAAAAATGTTTCAATTGCATTAATGATCTAATAAATAGAGGAGTTAACCTCGTTATGGATGTGACTAATTTTAATGAGAGAGAGAACAGGTTTTCTACAAACTCTGAATTTTAAAGACAATTGCAGAAAGCATCACACTTGTAGCATGAAAGAAACTTGAATAAATGATTTAGGGTAAACTGGCATTACGGATGTGACACTTTCATGTTATGGAGGTGATGTGTCTGAATCAGTCCACTATAAACTATATAAACAACATGCATGAAACATTTAAAATAGAAAGTATTAAAAAAAATCTCACTATTACATGATTAAAACTGTGATTATTGATGACATTTTCTCCAGATCATTTCCTTTCTTTTTCTTTGCAGTTTTTATCATTTTGTGCATACATTTGTTTTTTAAAACTCAGTGTTGGATTTCTACTGTTTAATTTACAAATAAACATTTAGTCAGTATAAGCAGATGTTATATTCTTTTTCTTTATTGCAATGGATTCCTTTTGGGATCATCTTTATGGAGCATTTTGCATTAATCAGCTTTCCTGCAACTTATTTGTGGAATTCACACCCATGTGTTGGTGTAGGGGCACTGGTGGCTCAGTGGTAGGCGTTTCACCTGCCATGCGGAAGGCCCGGGTTCTATTCCCAGCCAGTGCCCAAACCCCCCAGCCACTGGATGCAGTGCTGGTCCCAAGCCCGGATAAACTGGGAGGGTTGCGTCAGGAAGGGCATCCGGCGTAAAACCTGTGCCAAGTTGTAGTGCGGACTGGGTATTCTGCTGTGGCGACCCCTTGCCGGGAACAGCCGAACGAACAACAACTCTTTTTTTTGCCTGTCCAGAGACATCCAAAATAGTTACGTTACAAACATCTTTTACATAATTTTTATTTACTGAAATTCTAGAAACTGGACATCTCATGAACATATAGGTTAGCGCCTGAGTCCTGTAACATGGTATAGACAGTCTGAATGTCTCTTTAGGGTTTTCTGGATTTGGGATAGTTAGAAATCTCTCTGCAGTTCGTTTCTTTTTGCAGACATGGAAACCTTGGTCTCCAACTGGATGAGCTGTACTTTGCTGCCATCTTGTGTTTATATGCCCTGTAAGTACTGAGCACTGTAGTGACAGCACAGACTATAGCTTTAAAAATTATAATTATTATTATAGTAAAATGAGTTTTAAAATAATTAATTATAAATAATGTTACATTTTTATGCCCATATTATTCAATTATCTCACAGAGTTGGAATTCCTCTGGTTTTCTTTACAGTTTTACATTTTATGTACTTGTTTCAAGATGATATACATTTAAGTATGGAGCATTATAATACCTCAACTATATTTATATTTCTTGATTTTATATTATATGCCTAATACCATGTTTGGATAAGTTGTTTGTATTTACTAATGCTGAATCAGTCAATTATTTTTGATTTATTATGATTTATGAACTATATCACTAATCAGCACCTTCTGAAGAATGTTATTCAACACTCAACAAACAACAAATAGTCATTTATGAATTTAGGATTATGCTACATTTATTAGGATATATGTGGTTGCATACATAAGTACTGTTAACTCGTTTCCATGTCACTATAATTCTTATGTTTTAATCTGGTGAACAAATTTCACAGCTCCCTGTTTTTAAGGTAAGTTAAGCTAAGTTAGCAAAATCATCCCTATTTCACTTTGAAGTCGAAGACTCTAGGGACTGCATACTTTTAGGGACTTGTGAGTCAGATTGTTTTAAAACATAGTCACAGTTCCCCCATCCCCCAGCCCCCACCAATGGACAATAAAAGTTTGGACTAGTGAAGACGAACACAATCCTCCTTCGATGACCATGCAGCCAACATCATTGACCCTTGAGCAAGGTCCTTCAAACTATATCTGTTGCCCGATGTGCCAAGTGGCACATAGACGGAACCATGCATTCACCCAAAATACTTAAAATCAGCAATAACATCTAGTGTAAATATAAATGTACAGTAGATTAGGCAAGTAATAGTAACAGATTTATAAAAATAAAAAATGAAGAATTAATGAAAAATGCAGATTTATAAAATAAAGAATTGTACACACACGCACACCATATTCAAGGGTCACACACACGGAAAATAATTCATAAAACATATGGACATTTAATAATAATAAATTGCTCATACTGTAATTACAATGGTATTATTACAATAATTAATGGATAATAATAGCAATAAGTATAAAGTTTATTGTAAAGATTTCTTGAGCATATACCATAGTAGTTTCGTACCATACCTGAAGCCAGCATGATACTGGGTAAGTAAAATTGGCAAAGGCTTACATTTAAAAAATATTGTTTTAGATTTCAATGTATTTGTTTTGTAGGAACAAGGCTTGTTTGGCTTCATGAATCCAAATTTCTCTGTTCCTTTTGCTCAGTTTCAGTTGGACAACAACAGCAGCATTTTTTTCTTTGCTTAATCCGCTGCAATAGCCGCCATCTCTGTAATACATTTGTAGTTTGAGTCTTCCTTGAAGCCTCATTACCTAATCTCTCATTCCCTTCATCAATCAGCCCATGGTGAAAAGTGCTGGCATGCTCAATTAGTCTTTCTGTTCGAATTCCCTCCACCTGTTGATCAGCATCTTCTCTTCTCTGTTTCTTTGGTTTTTCCTCTGTCACTGTTTGTACAGCTTTGTCTGTCACATGCCTGATTCTGTTCTTTATTGTTTCAGTTATGAGCTGCTCCATCCTTTGTAAGTATCTGGTGTTTGTATCTGTTCGTTTGCTCTTTAGTTGGCTAATCTCTATCAGCATACACTCCTTTAATAGAATTATTTCTTTTTCCTTCTCTCTGACTTTCTTCATCTCTGTGTCTCTTTCATAAAGATCAGCTTTTCTCAGCTCCAGCTCAGTTTTCTCTTTCTGCAGTCCAACTCGTTTGATTTCATATTTCTGAATTTCTTGTAATCTTTCCTCAAGTTCTTTCTCCATGTAATCAATTGTTTTATTAAATTCTCCAATTACATTTTTGTCTCTTAGCCTCTGATTCTCTATTCGTACTTGCTCAATCCCATTAGATTTCATTGCCATCTTTTCAGTTTGTGTTTCTCTGCTAAACTTTTTCTCCATGTCCTCCTTAAGGGTTTGAGTTTGAGCATCTGTTTTCGTTTCACTCTGCATGGATGCCATTGGTTGTTCCAACCTTGTTTCCAGTGTACTTCTCTGCTCTGCCATTGTCAACATTTCTGTTTCTTCTTTTACTTTTTGAATTTCCCTCCACTTCTTTCCAAGAAAGACTTTGTTGGACTCAATGTCTTTCTTTTGCATTTCAATTTCAGCAGCCATCTTCTTCAAGGCATACTTTTGGTTGGTTGTGTCCTCAATCATAATTCTATATTGTCCTTTATCATTTGTTAACCTCTCAGTTTCATCCAGAATGTCTCTGTCTGTCATGGCTTTGTCCAGATGTGTTTTCTCTTTCATTATTTCTTTTGCATTGTCCTCCAGAACTTGCTTTTGTTTATTGGTTTCTGTCTCAGTTTGCGCAAGTGACACTTTCTCTATAATAATCTTGTTTTTGAGTTCCTCCAATGCATCCCTCTCTTTGAATAGTTGTTGTTTCAGTGTCTCAAGTTCATTCCGTTTTTTCTGTATGTCCTCCTTTTCGTTTTCTGTGTCTTCTTTTTCTTGGTTGATTCTAATCAAGGCTTTTTCCACTGTATTTCTCTGTTCCTCCAATGCCAAATTGTCTCTTTGTTCTTTTTCTTTATGTTTCCTGATTTGCAGTTGCAACTTATCATCTCGTTCTTGTAATTCCTTAAAGTTCTTTTCAAGAAGGTCAGTTTTGGATTCTGTGTCTTTCTTTTGTATTTCTATTTCAGTGGCCATCTTCTCCAAGGCATCCTTTTGTTGGGTTATGTCCACAAACATAATTCTACACTGTTCTTTTTCCTCTGCTATTCTTTTCTCAATTTTATCCAGATCTTCTTTGTCTATCATGGCTTTTTCCGAAACAATTTTCAGGTCCTGCATTTTGTTTAGCATGGATGCCTTTAATTGGTCCAATCTTTCTTTCTCTTTCTGGATCTCTTGCTTTTTAAAAGCGATAGCTTCTTGTTCCACATTTAGTTTTGCCTTCAGTTCTTCTAGCTCATTTTTCAAATTGTTGTTTATGGACAATTTCTCTTCAAGAACTTCCTTCTGCATGTTAATATCCTTCATGAATAGATCAAGTTCATCTCTCTCTTGCTTCATCTTCTCCATGACCATGTTTTCCATTTCTTGTATCTTCTGTTCAAATTCCAGTTTCATTTTGTCCAGATGTGTTCTCTCCATTTTTAATTCTTTCGCATTGTCTTCCAGAACTTGCTTTTGTTTATTGGTTTCTGTCTCCTTTTGCTCAAGTAACAGTTTCTCTTTTAACATCTTGTTTTTGAGTTCCTCCAGTCCATCTCTCTCTTTGAATAGTTGCTGTTTCAGTGTCTCAAGTTCTTTCCATTGATCCTGTAAGTCTTGCTTTTCTTTTTTAATGTTCTCTTTTTCTTGGTTGATTCTAATCATTTCTTTTTCCAGTGTATTTCTCTGTTTCTCTATTGGTAATATTTTGCTTTCTTCTTTTTCTTTTTGTATTTTTATTTGCAACTCATCCTCACGTTCCTGCAGTTCCATCCACTTCTTTTCAAGACGTACTTTGTTGGCGTCAATGTCTTTCTTTTGTATTTCAATTTCAGCTGAGATCTTCTTCAAGGCATCCTTTTGTTTAGATGTCTCCTCAACCATAATTCTACATTGTTCTTTTTCCTCTGCTAAACCTCTCTCAAGTTCATCTAGATTTTCTCTGTCTATCATGGCTTTCTCCAAAGCATTTTTTATTTCCTGCATTTCGCTCTGCATGGATGCCTTTGATTGGTCCAATCTTTCTTTCTCTTTCTGGATCTCTTGCTTTTCAAGAGCGATAGCTTCCTGTTCTACATTCAGATTTGCCTTCCTTTCTTCTAGCTCATATTCCATATTTTTGTTTATAGTCCTTTGCTTTTCAAGAACTTGCTTCTGCATGATAATATCCTTCATGAATAGTTCATCTCCCTCTTGCTTCATCTTCTCCCTGACTTTGTTTTCCATTTCTTGTATCTGCCGTTCAAATTCCAGTTTCTTCTCATCAAGATGTATTCTCTCTTTCATTATTTCTTTCGCATTATCCTCCAGAACTTGCTTTTGTTTATTGGTTTCTGTCCCCTTTTGCTCAAGTAACAGTTTCTCTGTTAACATCTTGTTCCTTATTTCCTCCATTTCCTTCCTCTCTGTAAATAGTTGCTGTTTCAGTGTCTCAAGTTCTTCCCATTTCTTCTGTATGTCTTGCTTTTCTTTTTCTCTGTCTTCATTTTCTTGGTTGATTCTAGTCAATTCTTTTTCCAGTGTCTTTCTCTGTTCCTCCATTGATAATATTTCTCTTTCTTCTTTTTCTTTATGTTTCTTGATTTGTACTTGCAACTTGCTCTCTCGTTCCTGCAACTCCTTCAAGTTCTTTTCAAGAAGGACAGTTTTGGACTCAGTGTTTTTCTTTTGCATTTCAATTTCAGCAGCCACCTTCTCCAAGGCACCCTTTTGTTTTGTTGTCTCCTCAACGACATTTCTATACTTTTCTTTTTCCTCTGCTACTCTTCTCTTAATTTCATCCAGATTTTGTCTGTCTATCATGGCGTTTTCCAAGGCATTTTTCATTTCCTGCATTTCGTTCTCCATGGATCCCTTTGTTTGGTCCAACCTTTCTTTCTCTTTCTGGATCTCTTGCTTTTCAAGATCGATAGCTTCCTGTTCCACATTCAATTTTGCCTTTTTTTCTTCTAGCTCAAATTCCATATTTTTGTTTATAGTCCTTTGCTTTTCAAGAACGTGCTTCTGCATGATAATATCCTTCATGATTAGATCAAGTTCATCTCTCTCTTGCTTCATCTTCTCCCTGACTGTGTTTTCCATTTCTTGTATCTGCTGTTCAAATTCCAGTTTCATCTTGTCCAGATGTGCTCTCTCCATTATTAACTCTTTCCCATTGTCTTCTAGAACTTGCTTTTGTTTATTGGTTTCTGTCTCCTTTTGCTCAAGTAACAGTTTCTCTTTTAACATCTTGTTTTTGAGTTCCTCCAGTCCATCTCTCTCTTTGAATAGTTGCTGTTTCAGTGTCTCAAGTTCTTTCCATTGATCCTGTAAGTCTTGCTTTTCTTTTTTAATGTTCTCTTTTTCTTGGTTGATTCTAATCATTTCTTTTTCCAGTGTATTTCTCTGTTTCTCTATTGGTAATATTTTGCTTTCTTCTTTTTCTTTTTGTATTTTTATTTGCAACTCATCCTCACGTTCCTGCAGTTCCATCCACTTCTTTTCAAGACGTACTTTGTTGGCGTCAATGTCTTTCTTTTGTATTTCAATTTCAGCTGAGATCTTCTTCAAGGCATCCTTTTGTTTAGATGTCTCCTCAACCATAATTCTACATTGTTCTTTTTCCTCTGCTAAACCTCTCTCAAGTTCATCTAGATTTTCTCTGTCTATCATGGCTTTCTCCAAAGCATTTTTTATTTCCTGCATTTCGCTCTGCATGGATGCCTTTGATTGGTCCAATCTTTCTTTCTCTTTCTGGATCTCTTGCTTTTCAAGAGCGATAGCTTCCTGTTCTACATTCAGATTTGCCTTCCTTTCTTCTAGCTCATATTCCATATTTTTGTTTATAGTCCTTTGCTTTTCAAGAACTTGCTTCTGCATGATAATATCCTTCATGAATAGTTCATCTCCCTCTTGCTTCATCTTCTCCCTGACTTTGTTTTCCATTTCTTGTATCTGCCGTTCAAATTCCAGTTTCTTCTCATCAAGATGTATTCTCTCTTTCATTATTTCTTTCGCATTATCCTCCAGAACTTGCTTTTGTTTATTGGTTTCTGTCCCCTTTTGCTCAAGTAACAGTTTCTCTGTTAACATCTTGTTCCTTATTTCCTCCATTTCCTTCCTCTCTTTAAATAGTTGCTGTTTCAGTGTCTCAAGTTCTTCCCATTTCTTCTGTATGTCTTGCTTTTCTTTTTCTCTGTCTTCTTTTTCTTGGTTGATTCTAATCAATTCTTTTTCCAGAGTATGTCTCTGTTCCTCAATTAATAATATTTCTCTTTCTTCTTTCTCTTTATGTTTTTTGATTTGCAGTTGCAACTCACACTCTCGTTCCTGCAATTCCTTCCAGTTGTTTTTAAGAAGGACAGTTTTGGAGTCAATGTCTTTCTTTTGCATTTCAATTTCCGCAGCCATCTTCTCCAAGGCATCCTTTTGTTTAGATGTCTCTTCACCCTCATTTCTATACTTTTCTTTTTCCTCTGCTACCCCTCTTTTAATTTCATCCAGATTTTCTCCGTCTATCATTACTTTTTCTAAAGCATTTTTCATTTCCTGCATTTCGCTCTGCATGGATGCCTTTGATTGGTCCAACTTGTCTTTCTCTTTCTGGATCTCTTGTTTTTCAAGATCGATAGCTTTCTGTTCCACATTCAGTTTTGCCTTCCTTACTTCTACCTCAATCTCAGCAGCCTTCTTCTCCAAGGCATTATTTTGTTTGGTTGTGTCATCAGCTATAATTCTAAATTGTTCTGTTTTCTCTGCTAATCTTCTCTCATTTTCATCCATATGTTCTCTGTCTATCATGGCTTTTTTCAAATTCTTTTTCATTTCCTGCCTTTCGATCTGCATAGCTGCCCTAGATTGGTCAGATCTTTCTTTCTCTTTCTGTATCTCTTGCTTTTCAGGAGCGATAGCTTCCTGTTCCACATTCAGTTTCACCTTCAATTCTTCTAGCTCATTTTTCATTTTTTTGTTTATAGAGCTTTGTTCTTCAAGAACTTGCCTCTGCATTTTAATACCTGCCATAAATGGGTCAAGTACATATGTCTCTTGCTTCATCTTCTCCCCCACAGTGTCTATTTCTTTTATCTTCTGTTCACATTTCACTTTCATCTTATCAAGATCCTTTATTTCTTCTGTAGTGGCCTCCAGAGTTTGCTTTTGTTGATTGGTTTCTGTCTCCCTTTGTTCAAGTAACATTTTCTCTGTTAACATCTTGTTCCTTATTTCCTCAATTTCCTGCCTTTCTTTGAATAGTTGCTGTTTCAGTATCTCAAGTTCTTTCCATTTCTTCTGTATGCTTTCCTTTTCTTTTTCTATCTCTTCTTTTTCTTGGTTAAATCTAATCAATTCTTTTTGTTTGTTTCTCTGTTCTTCCATTGCCAATAATTCTCTTTCTTCTTTTTCATTTGGTTTTCTTTTCTGTTTTATTTCTTTCCCTTCATTTTCTGTTCCTTTTCTTTTAGTTTTAAGTTTGGTTTTCATCTTTCCAAGTTTACTCTTCTTTTCCAGCACTTCCTTTAAATTCTCTTCTCTATTCGGGTTTACTTCATTCTGTTCAGTCTCTCCTTGCTGAATTAGCAGTGTATTAGTTTTCCTGCCTTCTACATCTTTTACACACTCTCTTTCATCCTGTGATCTTAGCTCATCTTGCCTTGACTTCCTCCTTGCTTCATTTTTTTGCATCTTTTTCAGTGTTTCCTCTAATTCTTCCTTTTGTTGCTTTATTTTGGCACTCATCACTTCTAAGTCACCCCGTTCTCTCATGTTCTTTTCTGCTTTGTTTTCAAGATCTCTTTTTCTTTTTTGGATTTCTTTT